>JADRCD010232513.1:0-21293 GCA_019843815.1 Montemys delectorum
AGAGAGAGAGAGAGAGAGAGAGAGAGAGAGAGAGAGAGAAATCCAGCATAGCTAAAACAATCCTGAGTAATAAAAGAACTGTGGAAGGTCTCACCATCCCTCTTCAAATTATACTATTGAACTATCATAATAAAAACATTATGGTATTCACACACACACTCAGAGAGAGAAAGAGAGAGAGAGAGAGAGAGAGAGAGAGAGAGAGAGAGAGAGAGAGAGAGAAAGAGAGAGATCAATGGAAATAAATTGAAGACCCCAGGCCTTTGGACCCTATGAGGGAAATAAAATGGAAGATTTAATTTGGACTCATATGTCTACCATTGCTAGAGAATTTTCATCCTCAAAAAAATGTACTGGCAGTGTGAATGACTGTCCAATAAGCCCAGATGACATGGAACCTGTCATTGTTAATTTTTTTTTAGTTTTTTATTAGATATTTTCTTTATTTACATGTCATATGATATCTCCTTTCCCAGTTTCCCCTCAAAAAAAAAAAACAAAAACAAAAAAACAAAAACAAAGAACAACAAGAACAAACCCCTGTACCCTCCCCCCTCCCCCTGCTGACCAACCCACCCTCTCCTGCTTATTGGCCCTGGCATTCCCATACACTGGGGCATAGAACCTTCACAGGACCAAGGGCCTCTTTTCCCATTGATGACCGACTTGGCCATCCTCTACTATACACATGCTGCTGGAGCAATTAGTCCCACTATGTTGGTGGTTGAGTCCCTGGGAGCTCTGAGGGTACTGGTTAGTTCATATTGTTGTTCGTCCTAAGGGGCTGCAAATCCTTCAGCTCCCTTGGGTTCTTTCTCTAGCTCCTTCATTGGGGACCCTGTACTCAGTCCAATGGATGGCTGTGAACCTCTACTTCTGTATTAGTCAGGTACTGTCAGAGCCTCTCAGGAGACAGCTATATCAGGCTGGATTGTCCTTCCTTCAGTCTCTGCTCCATAGTTAGTCTCTGCAACTCCTTCCGTGGATATTTTGTTCCCCCTTTTAAGAAGGAATTAAATGTCCACATTTTAGTCTTCCTTCTTCTTGAGTTTCTTGTGGTTTGTGGATTGTACTTGGTGTATTCTTATCTTCTGTGCTAATATTCACTTATCAGAGAGTGCATACCAAGTGCGTTCTTTTGTGATTGGGTTATCTCACTCAGGATAATATTCTCCAGATCCATCCATTTCCCTAAGAATTTCATAAATTCATTGTTTTTAATAGCTGAGTAATACTCCATTGTGTAGATGTACCACAATTTCTGTATCCATTCCTTTGTTGAGTTGTTGGGTTGTTTCCAGTTTCTGGCTATTATAAATAAGGCTGCTATGAACATGGTGGAGCATGTGTCCTTATTATATGTTGGAACATCTTCTGGGTATATGCCCAGGAGTTATATAGCTGGGTCCTCTGGTAGAACTATGTCCAATTTCCGGAGGAACCACCAAACTGATTTCCAGAGTGGTTGTACCAGCTTGCAATCCCACCAGCAACAAAGGAGTGTTCCTCTTTCTCTACAACCTCTCCAGAATCTGCTGTCACCTGAGTCTTTTATCCTAGCCATTCTGAATGGTGTGAGGTGGAATCTCAGGGCTGTTTTGATTTGCATTTCCCTGATGACTAAGGATGTTGAACATTTTTTAGGTGCTTCTCAGTCATTCGGTATTCCTCAGTTGAGAATTTTTCGTTTAGCTCTGTACCCTATTTTTAATAGAGTTATTTGGTTCTCTGGAGTCTAACTTCTTAAGTTCTTTGTATATATTGAATATTAGCCTTCAATCAGATATAAGATTGGTAAAGATCTTTTCCCAATTTGTTGGTTGCCGTATTATCCTATTGACAGTGTCTTTTGCCTTACAACTTTATGAGGTCCCATTTGTCAATTATTGATCTTAGAGCATAAGCTATTGGTGTTCTGTTCAGGAAAATTTTCCCTGTGCCTATGTGCTCGAGGCTCTTCCCTACTTTCTTTTCTATTAGTTTCAGTGTATCTGGTTTGATGTGGAGGTCCTTGATCCACTTGGACTTGAGTTTTGCACAGGAGAAAGGAAAGGATCAATTTGCATTCTTCTACATGCCAACTGCCAGTTGAGCCAGCACCATTTGTTGAAAATGCTGTCTTTTTTCCACTGGATGGTTTTAGCTCCTTTGTCAAAGATCAAGTGACAATAGGTGTGTGGGTTCATTTCTGGGTCTTCAATTCTATTTCATTGATCAACCTGCCTGTCACTGTACCAATACCATGAAGTTTTTATCACAATTGCTCTGTAGTACAGCTTAAGGTCCAGGATGGTGATTCCACCAGAGGTTCCTTTATTGTTGAGAATAGTTTTTCCTATACAAGGTTTTTTGTTATTCCAGATGAATTTTCAAATTGCTCTTTCTAAGTCTGTGAAGAATTGACTTGGAATTTTGATGGGGCTTACATTGAATCTGTAGATTTCCTTTGGCATGATGGCCATTTTTACTATATTAATCCTGCCCATCCATGAGCATTGGAGATCTTTCCATCTTCTGAGATTTTCAATTTCCTTCTTCAGAGACTTGAAGTTCTTGTCAAACAGATCTTTTACTTGCTTAGTTAGAGTCATGCCAAGGTATTTTATATTATTTGTAGATATTGTGAAGGGTGTTGTTTCCCTAATTTCTTTCTCTGCCTGTTTATCCTTTGTGTAGAGGAAAGCCACTGATTTGCTTGAGTTAATTTTATAATTTCAGATAGAACATAATTTTAGTGCTTTGTCATTTTGTTGCTCTCATTTTTCTCTTGCTATATCCTCTCCCTCTCTTTCTCCTCCTCCCCTTTTCTCTTCCCTCTCTCTCTCCTCTGTCTCTCTCTTGCTTTCTCTCCCTATCTCTCCCTCTGAGATAGAATCTGACTATGTAATACTCACTGTCCTAAAACTCAGTGAGATTTCTTTCTGCAGCCTCATTTCTGTGGTTAAACATACAGGCCACCATGCTGAGGTTTGTCTTGCTGAATGTCTGTATGAGTTTGTTGTTTCATTACAATATATTCTTACCAAATCTCTCTTTTAGTATCATCCATGACTTGTGGTATTCTCTCACATTACTTTCTTTGCACATGAACTGGGATAATTTGGTTGGGTATAAAACTGTAGTTTTTTTCTCTCAGAAGTATACAGCTCCAATTCTCCCAGATTCTATTTTCAGATATGTGAATTTTCTTTTCATTTTCTTTAAGAGGTAATTTGTTCTTTATGATGTTTTTTTCTTATTCACATTCAAGAATTATAGTGGGATTTGTCCAGATCTTTTCTCACCAAAATTGTATGGAAATCAGTACAGCCTTTCAACCTAGAGGCCACTATTTTTAAACTTAACTTATATTAATTTTAAATATTGTTTTGACCTCCTAAAGCTTGATTATTGGATTTGATTTTCAGCCTGTTCTTCAAATACAGTCATTTGTCTTCATATGTTGCTATGTCTTTTGCTCTAACTGTTGTGATTTTTAAATTTTATTTACTTCATTTTATGTGTCTATGCATCACACAAGTGCCTGGTGCCACAGATTGGAGAAGGCATCAGATCCTCTGGAATTAGGGATGTGTGTAGATGTTGGGAACTGAACCCCAGCCCTATGCACAAGCAACAAAGGCTCTAATTGAAGTGCTATATCTCTAACCCTTAAGCTGTTGTTTTTAATCTCATCTTCAACTCTTGAACCTCTTTTTTCTGCTCCCCCCCCCCCCAGGTTTTCTGTATACTTGGTATGAACACCTAATCATCTTGTCTCTGCCTTCTACATGTTGGAAATATAGGCATGTGCCATAGCTCCTGGCTCTTGGCGCTGCATTATATTTATAAATTCTTCTCCACATGGTAAAGACTTCTAATATTTGATCTTTCTTCCCACTAAACTATTTACTCAGAAGCTCCATTTTTTCTTTTCTTTTTAAACTTTTATTGCATTATGATGAGAAAAGTTACATGATTTCAATTTATCTGAATTTGTTAACATTTAAAAGCATATTTTAAGTAAATAGAATTAAATCACATTCTTGTTTCCCTTTTGTACCCCCACTTCTCCCAGAGACCCCCCTTCAATACCTACAATATCTTTTTTTCATATTCCTTAAAATTTATAAAATATTATAACAATAAAAATAAGTATTATAAAAGTTGTTTGATATAAAACAACAATCAATTTAACAGTCTTATGTAGATGCTCGTCTACAGCAATAGTGAAAATACATTTTTCTCAATATAAATTTTAAATAACTCCAAATTATATTATATTATATTATTTGAACTCTATACTTCAAAATAATACATCACTACTGGTATTTTCCTAAATGAACATAAATGTATAAAGTCTTTTGTTTGTTTTGTATTTAGTAGAGTTTAAAATCTTGGCTTTTACAGTGGTACAAGTCAAAATAAGAACAATTTTTAGACATTGGATTTCATTGTAATAAGGCTATATTTCAATGACCCTCACATCACCAAAGGATTTTACCTCCATTGTAGCTAAGCTGAGAGTTGATAGTTCTGCTGCGCCAAGAAATGAATTGTAGGCTCGATTTTTGGATACAGACTTCCTGCTATGGTCAAAGCTATTTGACTTGAGTGAGTGACTTTATTCTCAGCCCACTGAGAACAGGTTACATTCATTTAAGAAATGGTGTAAGTATTAAGATGGTCTGTCATTCACCAACTGTTTCAATGAACAATGGTTCTGCCTGGAGGGTGGCACAGACATTAGGTGTGGGTAAGAATCTGGTTCATTGGCTGTGATAATTTGGAAAAGCATTCATCTTAAAGAAAAAGTAACTTATAAGTCCTCTTCTTCAAACAAGAGTGGCAAACGTCAAGCAAAGCATTCAGTCTCACTCTTTGTTGGTCTCTTACAAGCAACCTCCCTAGTTAATGATCTATGTTTCTTTTGGGTATATAACTACTTTTGAAATATATAAGCTGTTCTGGAAACCATAGTATAGTGTAAAAACATGAAATAAACAATACTACTAATAGAGAGGCTGAGATAGGAGAAGCGAGATTTCAAGACCCTTATGTTGTGCACAGCAAGACACTCTCACAAACAAGCTGAAAGAGTATATAGATTGTACAATGTTGGACCTATTTCTCCAATTACCAAATTAGAGAGACCATTGGATGACAATCAACAAATTTCTAATTCCTCATATTATTGGATTTCAATCGCTTAGGCTATGTTGGTAATATTAATTTCCATATTAATATATTAAGAAAAAGTAATTGTCACTTCCTGTTGTTTTTGTTGTAAGAGGTGGAATTAGGTTTGTGTGGATTTGTTGAAAGATTACCTTCTTGCTTCTTCTGGGGTGTAGTTTTGCTCCTTATGTTGGTGTTTTCCATCTATTATCCTTTGTAGGGCTGGATTTGTGGAAAGATATTGTGTAAATTTTGTTTTGTCATGGAATATCTTGTTTTCTCCATCTATGGTAATTGAGGGTTTTGCTGGATATAGTAGCCTGGGCTGGCATTTGTGTTCTTGTAGGGTCTGTATGACATCTGCCCAGGATCTTCTAGCTTTCATAGTCTCTGGTGAGAAGTCTGCTGTAATTCTGATAGGCCTGCCTTTATATGTTACTTGACCTTTTTCCCTTAGTGCTTTTAAAATTCTTTCTTTGTTTAGTGCATTTGTTGTTTTGACTATTATGTGGCAGGAGGAATTTCTTTTCTGGTCCAGTCTATTTGGAGTTCTGTAGGCTTCTTGTATGTTCATGGGCATCTCTTTCTTTAGGTTAGGGAAGTTTTCTTCTATAATTTTGTTGAAGATATTTACTGGCACTTTAAGTTGGAGGTCTTCACTCTCTTCTATACCTATTATCCTTAGGTTTGGTCTTCTCATTGAGTCCTGGATTTCCTGGATGTTTTGGGTTAGGAGCTTTTTGCTTTTTGCATTTTCTTTGACTGTTGTGTCAATGTTTCAATGGTGTCATCTGCCCCTGAGATTCTCTCTTCTATCTCTTGTATTCTGTTGATGATGTTTGCATCTATGATTCCTGATTTCTTTCCTAGGTTTTGTATGGCCAGGGATGTCTCTCTTTCTGTTTTCTTTATCTTTTCTATTTCCATTTTTAGATTCTGGATGGTTTTGCTCATTTCCTTCACCTGTTTGATTGTGTTTTCCTGAAGATCTTTAAGGGATTTTTGTGTTTCTTCTTGAAGGGCTTCTAGCTGTTTACCTGTGTTCTCTTGTATTTCTTTGAGGGTGCTATTTATGTCTTTCTTAAAGTCTTGTATCATCACCATGAGAAGTGATTTTATATCTGAATCTTGCTTTTCTGGTGTAATGGTGTGTCTAGGACTAGCTATGGTGAGAGAATTAGGTTCTGATGATGCCAAGTGACCTTGGTTTGCATTGTTTATTTTCTTGCTAAATCTGACTGGAGCCTGTCCTTCCTGTGATCCTGGTTGTGTCAGAACTCCTCAGAGTCAAGCTGTGTCTGTGATTCTGGGATTCTGGGATCCTGTGATCCTGGGCTTGTTAGGGAGTGGAGAAAAGCTCCATTTTTTCAGGTCATATAATTCCATTTGCAACAATGTATCCACCTTGATGGATACATTGATGGATACGAATCTTTCATGGTGTAATTTTGTTGTTGGATATTTGATTGGAGCACCAAGTAAGATCATTTAAATGCCCTAAAATGCAGTTGTGAGAGAAAGGATTAATCAAGTGGGGTTCCCCTTTGAAGCAATTAACATGGAGAAGTCAGTCTGCCCGTCTCTCACTAGTGTACATGGAGGAAATGCCCTGACACTGTTCTCTCTCTCTCTCTCTCTCTCTCTCTCTCTCTCTCTCTCTCTCTCTCTCTCTCTCTCTCTCCCTCCCTCAAGCACCCCACATGTAGTACAATACACTTAGGTGGCCTCTTCAGCTTCTTCTTGCCTTTATGGAAGTTTCTGGGGTGCCTTTTTCTGTGATGCTCATCACTGTGATGTCCATCACCATTAGCTTCTGATCCTGTGTTAGCCTCTATACTGTCATCAACCAGCTTCTAGAAGTGCAGGCTGTCCTGGTCTCTCCTGGAGTCTAGATAACTCTAAGACTTAGCTTTTATCCACATTCCTGTGGACCCCAAATATCATATACTCAGAAGATGTGGGGTGTATTTGGGATTGTGGTGGTTTGAATATGTTTGCCCCAGGGGTGGCACTATTAGGAGCTGTGACCTTGTTAGAGGAAGCGTATCACTGTGGGTATGGGCTTTAAGACCCTCGTCCTAGCTGCCTGGAAGCCAGTTTTCTCCTGTTTGCCTTTGGAACAAGAGGTAGAACTCTCAGCTCCTCCAGTGCCTGCCTGCATGCTGCCATGCTTCTCGCCATAACGATAATGGACTGAACCTCTGAACCTGCAAGCCAGCCCCATTAAATGTTTTCCTTTCTAAGAGTTGCTGTGGTCATGGTGTATCTTCACAGCAATGAAACCCTTGCCAAGACAGGGATAGAGAGAAACAGCTGTATTCCAATGGACAAGTGTTAAAAATATTCCTGATGGCTTAGAAGCATTTTTCATCTTGCTGTTTAATGACAACATTTGTATTTGAGTTTTCCTAAATGCATCTTCAGTGTTTATCAAAGTAATTATATTGCACATTATTCCTTTCTTTCATCCTTCCTTTCTTTCTTTTTTTCTACCTTCTTTTCTTTTCTTTTTATATTTGAGACAAGCTCTTTCTAGAGGCCCCAGACTGCTCTTAAACTTCCAGATTCTTTTTTGTCAACCTCTGAGCACTGTAATTACAAGTGTGTGCTGCCACGACTGCCTCCTCCTGCTGCCACTCTCTCCTGACCTATTTTGATGGAATAAATGATACCAGCACCACTGGAGGGACAGAACACCACTACCATTCGTGAAAGAAACCTATCACTCCATTTCTCTCTTTCTATGAATTTCTGTTTTCTTCTGTTTTCCATAGACCATTGAAAAACCAGGATTTGTGGAAAAGATCACATACAGTGAAATTCACAAGTGACTCTTCTAATGAATCCCAATGTACGGACAACTGTATTCTCTTTCCCCATTTGCTGTGCAAGTTATCAATGCTACAGCGATTAGAAATGTTCCTCGAATTTAGCTGCTGGAATCTGTCTCCAGCAGGTGGTGCCAAAGGATAGTTAATAGAAGTCACTTCTGTGGTTTGACAATAAATACATTTAAAACTTAATTGGCTTTTGTGGCATTTTGTACTTTTTCTTTCTTTTTTTGTTTGTTTCTTGCTTGTATGTATGTGTGTGTTAGCACGTACGAGTGTGGTCATCTGAGGACCGTCTCAGATGTCCTTTCCCTTCCATCTTGCTTGAGCCAGGATCTCCTCCTCACTGCAGCATACCTCAGGCTAGCTGGCTTAGGGGAGTCTTCTGTTCCCGCCTCCAGTCTCATAAGAGCCCTGTGTTTACAGTCCCATTTCTCTGCTTTACATCAGTTCTGGGAATCTGAATTCAGATCTATTCACTTGCACATCAAGTTGTTTACCCACTGAGCCATTCCCCCAGCAGAACATTTGAAGTCTCACTTAGTTAAGTAATAATCAAAAATTGGGATAGTCCATCCTTAGATGACGTCAGCTCCTGGATGACTGCTAACAGTCACCAACATTTCTCTTGTTGTCCCAGTTCTTAGATGACCCATCCCAAGTTCTCTGCTTGACTTCCCTGACATTCTTTTCTCCAGTCACCTCTTCAAGGCTTGCCATTCGTTGTGAGAAAAGAGCCTTTGGGAGAAGCAGAGTGCTTGAGAGAATACAGACGCATTCTGTCAAGGTGGTGAATATGCTGTTGAAGAAGCCAAGGAGAGCCTGGGCAGGAAGTGTGCAGGGTCATACCACATTAATTGATCAAAGGGCCATTGAGCCCTTTCCCTGGTTCACTTTTTCAACTCCATCCATGTTACTTGCAAGATGGTGCAGACTCCAAGGCTGCTGCAGCTGCTGCTGCTGTCTCTCACTCTACGGAGACCCACTAGACTTGGAGCTCATGGTCTTTCTTCAGCCTTCATAGAGAAAACAGAAGCGATTGGAAGACAGTGCTCACATTCCCACATCCACCCACCTGCCTGTATTTGTGACCTAATTCTGCTCCTTCCTCCTCACCCATGCCCCCAGTGAAAACCCACCCCCTCCCATTGGTCCCAGGTCATCAGCTCTACAAGCCTGAACCTCTCTGAAATCATTTTCCTTCTTATCCACGTTTCCCATCCATGCCCCACCCCAGGTCTTTGCCTTACATCTGAATATACTAAAAGAGTACACCTGGCGCACAGCGCCAACATTCTTGTCTGCTCATTGTTCTCCTTAGATGCTTCCTGTAGACCCCACCTCCAGGATTCCATCGAATCTGCTCTCGCTCCAGTCAAAGCTTGCTGAACCAATGGGACAATTCTACATCTTCATTGTGCTTGAGGTCTTATCATGCCCTCCCTTCCCATGTCCTCTCCACTTCCAGCAAGCGCACTGGCTGTTCTGTGTCCTGCCTTGAGTGGGCCCCACACTTAGTAACCCAGATTTTCCCCATCGGGCAGCTTCTCATTTACTTGGCAAGCTGTGGAAGTGGCAGATGACACTATCCACATGACAGTGACTCCTTGCTCTTCATGACCCTGCACACATCCTGCCCAGGCTCTCCTGGGTTTCTTCAACAGCATCTTCACCACCTTGACAGAATGCGTCTGTATTCTCTCAAGCACTCCGCTTCTCCTAAAGGCTTTTCTCTCACAATGAATGGCAACCAGGAACTCCCCGTCGTTCAGGGCCGACACCTTGATGCTGTCTTTGATTTCCACTCTCATTTTCTCTCTCCTGAGTGAGAGAGTACATACGTGTGGAGGAAACTGTCAGATGCCGTGCCTCCAGTACCATCCACCTTACCTATCTACCTATTCATTTATTTATCTATTTATTTTGAGTCATAGTTTCTCATTGCCCGGTGACTGACAGAGTGGGCTAGGCTGTCTGACCTGTATGCCCAGGACTCTGTCTCTGCTTCTTTCCTGCTGGGATTAGAAGCATTTATCACCACTCTAGACTTCTCGATATTTTTTTTAATTTTTATTTTAGAGTGTGGATTCTGAGGGATGAAACCCAGGACGAGCCCTTTACCGACTGAGCTGTCACCTGCCCTTTTTCTCTCACATCGTCTATATAGCTTTAGTAAATCTTGCAGGGCTCTTTTTCAAAAATGTATTTGCACATAATGAGTATGTCTAGCCACCTCCATCCTCTGGTCCTTGTGCCAGCCGTCACCCTTTCTCTCCTGGCCAGTCACGAGGGTCTCTCGGTTCATCTGCCAACCCTGCCTTGTTTCCTTCCGTCTACTCTGAATATGGTAGCCACAGTCACCTTATTAAAATATATCTCTGGAACACCAGAGGTTTCCAGGTCAAGCTAGAACGGTCCCAGTGTGCTATGTGGCCTTGCATGACCTGTCCCTGTTCTCAAGCTTTGCTTGGATCGGTTTCATGCCCACTCACTCACTCACTCACTCACTCACTCACTCACTCCAGCCTTTATGTTCTTTGTTGTTCCTTCATCACACCAGGGGCCACTCTGCTTCACAGACCATTCTTTCAGAATAGAAGCAAGGTGCTCTTCTCAAACCATCCGGTTTAAAGCCACGATCTCACCGCTGCCACCATCCTCAAAACCACTGTGACCATTGCCCATCTCTCTCCAACTAGAAAACAGGATCCATGCAGAGACTGCTGTTTTGTTCATGGCCGCCTGCCTAGGCCAACAAAAACTGACCCTCATGCAAACCTGTTAGGTGAATGAATTAATGAATGATTACTCCACACTGAATTAGCAGTTGGATCCCAGCACACACAACATCACCCATCACTCCTGTTATGACACACAGAGCCTTGCCTTTCCAAAGAACAACACAGCAGATCTCCAAGTCCTTGGTCAATGTTTTATTAAAAGAGAAGATAAAAACTCAGAATAAACCAACCCCTATGCTCCTGTAAATCATTTACGAACATGCGCACTGCCAACAAGCTCCTTCCCTCCAGCCAATTTCTATCTGAATGTACAATTCCTAATGCCTTAAATTCTTCAACTCTGAAAATGAAAGATGCGTTTTATAAAATGCCATCTGGAGACAGAGCAAAACTTCTCATGCTCAGAACCATCTACAAATTTAAGTTCTCCTCAGCCCTGAGTCTGGTTTTCGACACTTGGAAATGGATGACAGTAATTTATATGTTTAAACATACTGGATTTCTTCTGTGACTGTGCCCTAAGATATTTGTATCCATCTTAATAAAAAGGAGATGCCTTGCGTTTTCCACCCTCCAAATTACAGTGTGTCTTATGTTTCAGAACTGAAGAGTTTTATTAAGTTGTTGCTCTGCTATTTGTCAGGTGAAATAACACATCAGTTTATTTGCTTCCTAAGGCTGCCCTATTGTCTCTTGGGGCAAATACATTTAAAATGCTTAATTTGGGGAGAATGGTATACGAAGCAGGAAAATCACATTCATTTCTACATAGAGATATGGTGGCCCAAGGAAATTGCTTTGAGACATAGTCATCCTTTTTATTGTACCCAGTCTTAAAATCGACCTCCAAGTTCAGCTAAATTGATTAAGGAGGGGACCTGGCTTTTTAAGGGAAAGCCAGGTCCCATTTTTAACATAACTTGCTCTTGACTATCCAGTCTTTCATGGAATAAATGCTTATTTAGCAAGTACTATGTGCTGGCCACTGTGGGGAGTCTTGGAGATGAAAGAAAGACAGAGATTAAAACAATTAAACTTGACTTAATTTGCAGGTGTCCAGCATCTATTCAAAGAGGAGAGAGCAAGGCAAACAGGGAATGAAAGGCACACAGAATCGGAGCCTAGGGGGAAGAGGGAGAAACTGCACTTCAGTGCTCCGTGAAGGTTCCATGGACAGGGTGACATTTAAGCAGAATCATGACTGATAGGAGTCTACCCAAGATAGAAACTGGAGAAAAAAACAAACAAACAACAACAAAAACCCCAGAAGAGGATTATGTGCACTAAGGCTGGAGATGTGGAGAAAAGAAAAAGATAAAAGAATAGGGAAGTGTTTGTGGGATCAGACCAAGGATGAGGTGTGGCAGAAGTATTGAGATGGCACTGTGAGAACTGTGCTCGGTGGGTCAGGCTTTATCCTGTAAAGCAGTCAAGGGTTGTGGGCAGTAGATGACTGTGCTTGTATTTGAGGGAAGTCACAGGGCTCCTTTGAGTGTCATCTTGGACCAGCAATAGGCTATCTGGGAATGTGACAGTAATTCAGATCTTCTGACCCTTCTAAGTCTTCAGACCAGAAGGATCCATGCACTGGATGTGGGAATCGATTAGAACAAAGTCTGCGAAGGACACTGGTACTCACTCTAGACTGAGAATTTCCGCAGCTGGTACCAGAGGGTGTGCATTTAAGGCCAATAGAATCTCTGCAGACATCTCCAAATGTCTCAGGACTGGGGCTAGCAAGCTGGATCCATGCTAGGGCAAGCCAGGATGGCTTGTAGAGAGACAGAGGGTAGCTGAGAGCTATGCACATGACTGTGGCTAAACTCTCGGGTGGGTACCAAACTGTCCACGTGAGTAAAATCCATCTTCTTCCCTCTAACCATGGCTTCCCAGATAGGGAATGTGCTGTGGCCTTCTGTTCTCCTTCTAGTTCATGCATCCTCCTCAGAGTTTGAGTTCTTGGTTCATGGAAACTTTCCCCCCTCGCAAAGCTGTTCAACTCTTTGCTCTTCAGGGAGTGTCTGGTGCCTTCCATAGAGGATCTCTTCCTCCAACAGCAGTCAAGCTGGCAGAAGCTATGAGTGTCCAGGGTAGACAGCTCTTCATCCTGGCCACTCATTAAATCCTTTAGGAAGAAAAATATAGATGTTCAGGCTCACCCTCAGAGTAAGTGAATTAGAATCCCTGGCAGTGGAGTATTTCTAAAATGTTCCCCCAGTGATTCCAATGTGCAAGCAGAATGGAGAGCTATAAACTGTATTTTAATAAGGTTAGAAGAAGAGGGTCCAGGGCCTTGGAAGAAAAGCCTCTCATGTAAGCCAGGTCCCTCAAAGGGTAGAGTTAACTGTGTAAAAAAAAAATGCTGGAGAGGTGGAGATAGTGAGGTGGGGGTTGTCCTTTCTGGTACAGATGCAAGACAAAGGCAGCTCCAGGGCTCTTCCCAGCAGTGAATGGAATAAGTGCAATTCTGTGAAAAATACAAGTGCTGAAAGAAATACTAAGTGCTTATCTTATCTGTTACAAATAAATTAAAAAGAAGAAGAACTCAATGTGTCCCAGGAACCACAGGCTCATTTTAGAGTCTGGCAACATAGTATAAACTGCTAAACAGGAGACACAGCACATCTGTATGTAACAGGTGAGGCTGACACAGTTTATGTTTTCTTTGTCAATCGCAGACATAACATATACACATACATACCTGAATAGAAAATAGTCATAAGGTCTGCGATCTGGTTGCTGCACTCTGAGGGGCAGCATTCATGTGTATAAAACAATTTCCATTCTCTCTCATGCAAAGAAATCCTAAAGAAGCCAGCTCCACTTTCATTATAATTTCAGTCTACAATGTAGATGAGGACTTAGACTAACTTTTTAAATTATAGTTTAATAACTTAAAAATAAATATTGCTTTTCTTTATGTGTAGCATATATGTATGCAGTGCCTGTAGAGTGCAGAAGAGAGTGTCAAACACCCTAGATCTAAAGTTAGGAGGGTGTGAGCAGCCATGTGTGTACTGGGAACTGAACCCAGGAACTCTGCAAGGGCATCAAGTGCTCTTGACCACTGAGTCATCTCTCTAGCCCCAAGTTTTAATCATTTTGAATGAAAAGCTAATTAAGAGTAAGCTGCAAGTGTTCTGATGCAGTGTAATCTGCATTTATCTCAGCAAGTGTTTACCAACTGTTTGGTGGCCGTGGTGTGGTTCACTGTATGATTAACAATAATTCAACAATGGTTGTGTTCCTTAGCAGAAGAATAGACTAAAGCCTATGTATATAACTGTCTCTCTGTGTCTCCCTCTGTCTCTCTCTCCCTCAAGCACACACACACATTTATTTCTCTTTTTATAAAATATGTGATGATTGTAACCTAATGACAAAGATTCTAAGTTCTAGAATTTGCTCCTGTCCTCATATGCTTCTTTGACCTGTGGCTAACCAGTTTTGATCACCCCATGCCACTTGTGATTATTTCAGGGTTACCAGCAAGTCCCACAGGGCCTGTGTCAGTAGCATTCCTCTTCTGCCCTACCCTGGCAATGTCTCAGAAAAGTGCCACCAACATTCCTGTGCTTGCAGAATTGATTCCTGACATCAGTAGTTCCTAATTTTGACTGCAAACTAGAGTTACCTGTCCTTCCCTGTCCCTTCTTTATAATTCCCCACACCCAGAATGTTCTACCTACCAATGACATTAGTCTCCAGACGCTCAGTGGGGCATCAACATCTTTGTAAACTCACCTAACAATGCCAAGGGACACCCAGAATTCTGTGTCCCACACACATGACCCCTGACTTCAGGCAGCTCATAGCAGATGATGGGGACATGAGGTGTGCCCAGCAGAATGTACTCTGAGTGACTTAAAAAGAGTAGGTAAGCATGAACACATATAAAGAAAATCTCTACATGTAAATCCTTTCAATTGTTTTTTTTTATTTTTAGCTATGTATGTTTTTATGTGTGTATAGGTATGCCTACTGAGTGCTTGCACCTGTGGAAGCCAGAGGCCAGATCTCATGGCTCTTGAGGTTGTAAGATATCTCATGTGGCTGCTGGAAACTAAGCTACACGTGCAGTACATGTTCTTAACCATTGGTCCATGTCTCCAGCCTCTCCTACACACACACACACACACACACACACACTCACACTCACACATACACACACCTTAGCTATAACATTGGGTACCAGTGGAATCTATCTAGAGAACTTTTCTGCACTTAGTTTTTGTCATGATGAGGTAAGTTACATAAACACTGAAACTTGAGGCTGGAATATAGTTCAGCTGAGAGAGAGCTTCCCTGGCTCAAGTGAAGTTCTTGGTCCCATCCCTAACAGCACATAAAACTGGTGTCATCATTCATGGGACTTGGGAGGTGGAGACAGGAGGCTCAGAATTCAAAGTCACACTTGTCTACATAGTAACTTTGAGGTTGGATTGGTTTATAGGAGAAAGGTAAGGAAAGAAAGAAAAAGGAAAAAGAGAATCTTGTTTAAAACACACAAGTATTGACGTATGAAAGCACACATCAGTAATCTCATCATTTAGAAGCTCGAGGTAGGAGAATTACCATGAGTTCAAGGCCTACATGGTGAGTACTAAGCCAACATTTCAAGACTATCTCAAACACACACACACACACACACACACACACACACACACACACACACACCAGATTGATTGATCTTGGTGAATGGAATTAACCAATGTTCTGTAAAGAATGTTCCATACTAGTCCCTGATGGTTAATAAAAAGCTAGGGCCTATGACTGGGCAGGAGAGAGAGGAAAGAGGGACTGGAGATCGAGTAGGGAGTCTTAGGTATGGACCAGGAGGAAGGACAGAGGAGGAAGAAGGGGGTCACCATGAGACAGGATGGACCATGACCACATGGTCAAAAGAAGCTTATATTGGGGATACCCATGAAACAGAACAAGACTCAGTTGTCAAGTGATGGGGCATTTATCTGGTTATTAATTTCCCAGCCAGGTTAGAATAGCTCAGAACCTGCTCAGCACAGTGCCAGCAGTTTGTGAATAAAATATCAGGTTTCTGTGTCTTTTATTAGGGAGCTAAATGGGAAAGAGTGGGGCAGAAATGTCCCATAAAATAACATCAATATTTAGCACCCAACATGGGGCAAAAAAAAAAAATCTAAGCATAGGGCCTGAGACAAATCAGTTAGCCAGACAAAATAGCCAAAAAATGGTGGACAAAGCAGGAAACAGGTGCTGCTTGTGACCAACACGCTTTCTGAGACAAACAAAGAAGTCTGGAGAACCCGTGCTGTAGACCAAGTCCGGCAGAACAGCAGAGCCTACCTACCAAAGGAAGGTGCAGAGGGACGAAAAGCCCCACACTTCAGAACGCTGAGATAGTAAGTTTGAAAGCAATAAAAAAAATTATTAAAAAAATCACAGAAAGAAATATTTACTAAAAAAATAAAAGGGTAAAGTCTCTGAAAGAAGGAAAGATTAAAAGTAAAATATTTTCTATGTTAAAAATGGAGAAAATTTCAATAGCACAATGCATCTGGATCCCAATTATGTTTTTCAATAATAATTGCAATTTTATATATCCTTTTTAAGAGAGATCAAAATAAAACAGACTTAGACAATGACAGGACTGAAAGATGGAATGCCAATTTAGAACAGAGATTAGAGGAACTGGAACTTACAATAACATCAGAGGATAGTTCCAGATGAGCAAAATCCACAGAATTATCAAGAATTAAACTGACAGCCCACAAAAACACAGTATATTGAGTTAAGAATCCAGATTCTACTTATGATGCAACCTTAGAGCAATGTCGTACAATAGGTTATATATTTCATTTTGTAGAGTTTGGAGAATTAAGATATGTACATATGTTGGTGCATATCAAAATTCTAACAGGCTTTTGCCTTGAATTCTGAAAAAGATGATTCTGAGATTACACATTTATTAGAGATGATGTCTAACTTAGAAATGGCTTTACACACTGAGGGTGATAGTCCTTCAACATGTGTAACCGCTATAATTCAACAATTTTTAAAGACATTTTACATATATATCTTACAATCATACAGGGGAAGTAATTGTGAAGAGATCTGACAGGACTTTGAGAGAAATGCTCATAAAACAGAGGGGGGTGGATATCTCCAGAGATAGATTAAATAATGCTTAGTCAAAATTTTTAAATGTCAATGAGACAGGTAGCACAGCTGTTAAGAAAGAAAGGAAGGAAGGAAGGAAGGAAGAAAGGAAGGAAGAAAGAAGGAAAGAAAGAAGGAAGGAAGGAAGGAAGGAAGGAAGGAAGGAAGAAAGAAGGAAAGAAAGAAGGAAAGAAGGAAGGAAGGAAGGAAGGAAGGAAGGAAGGAAGGAAGGAAGGAAGGACAAATGAACACTGGGTTTTAGAAAGGACTGCTGAATTAGATCAGCCTATAGAAATTTTAATTTTGGAATGGAAGAAAGGAAAGTGGTGTTGCTTTGGGGAGGAGGCTTTGTATACGTCTTTGCAGGAAAAGAGAAGCTCTGGATTCCTTTCAACCTGATAAAGGTCAAATATGACAGGGGGAGACATCCTGAAGATGATCTTGGCTACAGACAAGAAGAAGAAAATCAAGAGAAAGGACAAAGCAGGTAAATATTGCCGACCTCTTCTGCATGAGAACAGCGTTGAGACTAGCTGAGACATAAACATGTCTCCAGCCAGGACTTCAGCTCTGCATAGCCAATAAGTCTTGTTAGCTACAGAGTTCTCATGACTTGCTAGTACTTGTCCTTTCAAATGACATAGAGGGAAATTTATATCACAGTTAGTCATACAACCCAAACTAACTTATAAAGAAAGACAGATGCTTTCCCTGCTCAAACAGATAGCAGAGAGTCATCTTTGACGGGGTTGTGCCTTCTGCACTTTCCATGCATATGTTATTGCAGAAATGTATAATACCTTTGAAAGTTTAGATGTTTGCAGAACAAAAGGACCAGACACCAAAGCAGATGAGAGAAGTAACCTCCTTAAGAGCTGTTTCATCAAAACCTGCTTCCAGGAAGGCTTCAAAGAAAGTGCCTGGCCCCAATTGGTCTAACATCACAGACTGTTCAGGTAAGGCCTGAACTCTCTGTGCATGCAGAGACTGGACAGCAAATGCACCAGCTAGCTTTCTTAAGATTGACCAATATGCCAATATTGGGTGGGGCGATGGGGAAGGCTAAAAGAAATCTTGCCCCAGAACAGCATGAAGTATTTGGAGAGAATGATGCCCCATTTTCCAAAAGGCAGTAGATCGTTTGGGATCATTCTATGGGTGATCAGTGGTTGTCATTAAAAAAGGATCCGGTTGCAGGTTGTTAAATGGTGTTGATTAGGGAAAAAACAAGATATGGGAGGTTAGACTCAGGGCTTTCCTTTTCTTTCTCTACAATTTCTCTATCCTTTCTTTCTTATGTATGTGGAGAAAGGATAAATAAAAGGGGGGATATAGGAATGATATAGAAGTACTAGGAATAAAAACAGATTATTGAATCTACTTTTAAACTAGAAAGCATGAACAAGCTAAAAATCTTACATTGGTATAGATCTTTGTATAGTAATACAAAATTGAGGTAATATTTTGCTACAATATACTATGTATATATGTTTTCAACTTTCATTTGAGGTTTTGAGCCTAGATGATTCTTTAAAATGCAATATTAAGCTCTGCCTTAGTTAGGGTTTTACTGCTGTGAACAGACACCATGACCAAGGCAACTCTTATAAGGACAACATTTACTTGGAGCTGGCTTACAGGTTCAGAGGTTCAGTCCATTATCATCAAGGTAGGAGCATGGCAGCATCCAGGCAGGCATGGGGCAGGAAAAGCTGTGAGTTCTACATCTTTATCTGAAGGCTGCTAGTGGAAGACTCACTTTGAGGCAGCTAAAACCCATGTCCACAGTGAAAACTACCCCAACAAGGCCACATCTACTCCAACAGGGCCACGCCTACTCTAACAGGGCCACACCTACTCCAACAGGGCCACATCTACTCCATCAGGGCCACATCTACTCCAACAGGGCCACATCTCCAAGTAGTGACACTTCCTCGGCCAAGCATATACAAACTATCACAAGTTCCAATCCTTTTAAAAGCTGCTATTACAAACTGCTTAGGATAATTAAGAAATGAAAGTTAGCAGTCAGACAATCAAACTCATGATCATGTTAGACAGTAGTGTATTTTATTACAGAAATATATTTCCTAGGCTAAACAGATAGTTAACAGCTAGTAACAAGCAATGCTTGCTAATTCAGATATGCTAGATAGAAAAACGATCTTCAAAAACCTCAGAGTCTTCCATAGTATGACACTGTAAGATGTCTTATTATTAAAAGGATTTTTTTTTTTTTTAACAATGAGACATGTCGGCTCCTGGGAACAACCCCATTCTACTTCAAAGAAGCTGATGAGCATCAAAGAATCTCCTTATGGAGATTTGCTTCGAATGTGGCAAGCTGCCACTGGACAAGAAACTGCCCACACTTCAACTGCAGACGGAAGCTGTCCAAAATGGACAAACCTGGTCACAGGAAAGTCAACTTCTGAGCTTTGCCAGGGCAAAGTAAGATAAGCCCTTCATAATTTCTGCTTCATAGAAAAGTCTGTCAGATATTCAGAGCAAGAAGGCTGAAGACTGATGTTCCGATATTATAGAGGATTTGGCAGGAACTGTTCAGGCAGCCAGCTTTCTGTCATGTCTATACTATTGGAAGTGTCTCAGTCTGCACTTCCTATGTACTCAGATAACACTGATCCCTTCTCACATCTCTGGTGGGGTGGGAAACTAGATAGTATAGTGTCACATAAAAAAAGTTTATATTGTTTAGGACTTAAGAAAATGTTCTAAAGTCTAAGAAGATGTTTTATATTGCTAATGCAAGTTATGATAGAGTTTGATTTATAGAGAGAACTCTAAATTCAATGAGATAAAATAGTTAATAGCGCACTTTTTCCTAAGTTGCCAAATACAAACAGATTGGACAATGTGGATGAAACTCTTTAGTGATATTTTTCATAGTTGTATCATACTTGTTCTTATTGTGTATAGTTTATTGTTATAAGAGAAAGAGCCTTCTATTGGACTAAAATGGGGGAGACATTGGGGTTAGTCTTGTGCTCTGTTTTCAGAAGTTGAGCTATGTGCCCCTATCCAGACTGCAATCTTATCCTGGTGAACTATACCAACCAACGTTCTGTAAAGAATGCTCCCCAATAGTCCCTGACTGGATAATAAAAGCCCGTGACTGGGCAAAAGAGAGAAGAAAGTGGGAATGCAGATCGAGTAGGGGGTCCCAGGTAGGAACTAGAAAAAAAGGAAGGAGAGGGGAAGAAGGAGGTCTCCATGAGGTAGAATGGACCATTAGGGTGGACCATGAGCATGTGACCAAAGAAAGCTCACACTGAGGACACACATGAAACAGAACAAGACTCAGTTGTCAAGCAATAGGGCACTTATCTGGTTATTAATTGCCTAGCCAGGTTAGATTAGCTCAGAACCTTCCCAGCACAGTGCCAGCAGCTTGCAAATAAGATACCAGGTTTCTGTGTCTTTTTGGGTGGGGGCTAAATTTGAAAGAGTGTGGCAGAAACTCCCCATAAAATAGCATCAATATATACACGTGTGCACGCACACATAAACACAACATGAAGCCACATTTGTGAAGATCTCTAAGCCTTTAGCTACTACTAACCTATCATGCGGGTTCTCTACATAGAGAACTAATTTTCTTTTTTCTTTTCTTTTCTTTTTTTTTTTAGTATAGAATAGAGTTTATTTAGGACATAGGGAGGGGAGTTAAGAGGGTAGCAGAGGCAGAGAAAAGCAGAGAGAAGGAGAGAATAGAGAAGTAGGGGCCGGCCATGACCACATGGAGAGAGGAGGAAAGGGAATTGGAAGAGGGGGGTAGCAAAGGGGCAAGAGGCAGGGGAGAGAAGCAGGAGTAAGAGCAGAGAGCTAATTTTCAAAAGGAGACATTATACTCTGGATGTGAAATGTCTCCAGTAGACTCATGTGTTTCACACTTGGGTGACTTCTGGTAATGCTGTTTGGGAAAGTTCTGGGACCTTTAAGGGGTAAGGCCTTGCTAGTAGAATGGCCTAGGAGGGGCCCAGCCCAGTCTACTTCTAGCCCAAAACTCTGCTTCTCTGATCCACTAAGATGTAAACAAGCAGCTGTGGTGAACTGTTTCCCTTCTAACTGTAGGCCAGAATAAATCCTTTCTTCCCTTAAGTTGTTTCTCAGCCACAGCATCCACAAATGTGACGCTGACTCTCAGAGGCAGATTCTGACCCGACAAAGGAATGGTTGGTTACTTGTGTTTACCCTATTCTAGTCACAGACTAGGAGAAAACATTCAAAAACTAGAGATTGAAGGGGGTCTCTTATCTCCTTGTGGTGATCTCAAAATAAACGCTCCTACCCTAGGCTTAGTTATGTCAATATTCATCTCAAGTTTCTAGTGCAGTATGGGAAGGTTATGGAAGCTTTAAGACACAGAAGTTCATCACTGTGGGTAGTCCTTGCTCCATCTCCAGGT
>JADRCD010232513.1:21393-44323 GCA_019843815.1 Montemys delectorum
TTTCAGCTTCCTGTTCCCGCCACCTGCTGCCATACCTCCCTAGCATCACAGAAACTCCCTGTGGGACCCTAAGTCAAGATAAACTCTCTCTTCCTTGAGTAGGTGTTGATCATGGTGTTTTATCACACCAACAGAAAAGTAGCTGATTCACTTTCACCACAAGAAATGCAATTCTTTGCCCTACCCTTTCCTGAGGCATCTGTAGCTGTGTTGACCTGTTAATACCCACACCGTTTTATAAACTATTGGCTTTCCCATGTACATGGCCCTGTCTATCTCTTTAGATAGACTCAAGTCCCACTTCTGTGACAGAAATGAAATTTTTTCATGATCAGTATAAGAACCAACTTGGTTTTTGTTGTTGTTGTTGTTGTTGTTTGATTTTTGATTTTCAGAGACAGGATTTCTCTGTGTAGCCTTGGCTGTCCTGGAACTCACTCTGTAGACTAGGCTGGCCTCAAACTCAGAAATCTGCCTGCCTCTGCCTCCCAAGTGCTGGGATGAAAGGCGTGCGCCACCACTGCCTGGCAAGAACCAACTTGGAATGCTTTCCTTACTTTCCTTCTTTTTCTTTCCTTTTGCCTGACAAATACAGAGGCAGATGCTCTCAGCCAACAATTGGTCTGAGCATGGGGTCCCCATGGAGGAGCTAGAGAAAGGACCAAAAGAGCTGAAAGAACTTGCAGCCCCATAGGAGGAACAACAGTATGAAGCAACCAGTACCCCCAGAACTCCCAGGGACTAAACCACCAACCAAAGAGTACACAAGGAGGGACCCATGGCTCCAGCTCATATGTAGCAGGGGATGGCCTTGTTGAACATCAATGGGAGGAGAGGCCCTTGGTCCTATGAAGGCTAGATGCCCCAGTGTAGGGGAATGCCAGAGCAGAGAAGCAGGAGTGGGTGGGTTGGTGAGCAGGGGAGAAGGGATGGGATAGGGTGTTTTCACAGGGGAAACGAGGAAAGGGGATAACATTTGAAATGTCAATAAAGAAAATATCTAATAAAAAAGAAATTTTTGTTTTGTAAAATAAAGAGGGAGAAAATGTAAAAGAAAGTAAGAGAAGTCTTTGTCTAGTGATAAAGAAAAGTTAGGGACACTTGAGCACTATTTATAACTATTATTCCATATTCTGTCATTAGAGAAAAATCTACTCTACTGTTCTGTTGGATTTGACTGTGTTTTTACCCAGTTATCAGAGTATCTGAAGGTTTTCAGAGAACTTCAAAGGCTTTACCTTACACATTTAGTTCCTGTTTATCCAATTAAAGCCAACAAATACATATGACTCACATCATCTACATATAAACATCCAGACACACAGGTTGACCTCAGGTTTTATCTTTATTTTATTATTGATGTATTTTTTAATAGATTAAGGGATCTGAATGTTATGTGTGACACGTTTAACTAGTAAGCATCGTGACTCTTACAACAGAAATAGAGTCCCACCTCACCTTGAACATCTTGGTACACTCCCAGCTAGTACAATATGGAGTATTGTGAGAGATGTGAAGGCCAGAAATGTCACTTAGGAAGGAATTGCTATCCGTAGCACTTGTGGGAATTTCCAGGAAGTAAGTACAGAGGCATCTGGGAATGGTCATCCTTCAGCTCCCCTTGAAAGCTTGACCACCCAAGAGTCTCATGACCCAAGTAGTGCCCAGTGTTCATTGCCTGCTGATCACCATCCTTGCCTTGTGTGCCTTTCTTTCTTTTATGAGAGACAACTGAAATGGCCTTGAGTTCTGCTGTTGTAGTAGCAAGCTTGATATCAAGAGCTAGAGAAGGCCAAAGAGTTGTGGTTTGGGGTTTTAATTATTTGTTTATTTGTTCTGCTTTCCCTCTACTCCTGTGTAGCTGGCCTTTGGCTGGCTACTTTGTGGGTGTTTTTTTCTTCCATCCTTCTCCATCCATTTTTATCCACCCATTCATCACCCTAATACTAGATAGGAGAGAGAAAAAGGATAGAAAGGAAAAGGGTGACATTATTTTAGACTATTTCCTGTTGATTGGAAACTTTGGGGAAACTTTGATCATCAAGATATTTGATTTCTTCTTCTTCTTCTTCTTCTTCTTCTTCTTCTTCTTCTTCTTCTTCTTCTTCTTCTTGTTTTTCTTCTTGTTCTTGTTCTTGTTCTTGTTCTTGTTCTTCTTGTTCTTGTTCTTCTTCTTGTTCTTCTTCTTGTTCTTGTTCTTGTTCTTCTTCTTCTTCTTCTTCTTCTTCTTCTTCTTCTTCTTCTTCTTCTTCTTCTTCTCTACCTCCTCCTCCTCCTCCTCCTCCTTCTCCTCCTTCTTTGCATTTGACTACTTAATAAACTGTTACCAACATCAACCAACCACCAATCACCAACCCATCAACAAGCCCCCCCACACACACCTCTCAGGGACCCAGTATTTGTATACCCTCTGTAACATCCCCAGAATTCCAAATGTCACACAATTACAGAAACTATCTGCAGCTGGCAAAACCATGGAAACTATCAGTAGCTGGTAAAATTATGCCCCTACTAGAGCATGAGGCAAATCATAGTCAACTGATGTGGGACAATTTGAAATAGCCCCTTATTCCACACTTGGGACTAAAACAAAAGCATATTCTTATAATATTTCTGTGTTTTTCAAAGAACCAAAACTACAAAATTGTTGCTATAATTCTTGAAGGAAGAAATACTATTTCTGAAAAACTAAATGGTAATGAATAAGGAGAAATGACAGTAATGGTTCATCCTCCCATTGGTATGGCCAAGAGTCTGATTGGTCTCTCACCTTGTGTCAGCAAGATTAAGGCATTTGACATTCATACCAGATTATTCTATGAGAATATCAATGTCTTAGTGTTTCTGTGATACTCTTTCTGGTTGCCTGCTGCTTTTCTTTTCTGTTATCCTCTAGGGTGCAATCGAGCCATGGAAAGGATAAGCCATCCTTCTCGCTCAAAAAAAAAAAAAATTACTGGCCCTCCATCTATGTGCAGTACATAATTGAGTACCTTTTCTAAGAACCACCCTCCAAAACCATGGGGTTCTTGTATTGGCTATATGATTAACTATGGAAGGAGAGAACCCAAGAGAACAAGCCATGGTTTCTAAATCAGAACAGCATTCTGCTCAAGGCAAAGTTCTCACCTTTGGACATAGGAGACAGGCGGTCCTCCAGGTCATGAGACCACACCCCAGCCACTAAAGGGACCTCAGATTCACAGCCCAATAACAGAACACAGGAGAAGCTGGAGGCTGCAGCACTAGCCTACATTCCTGTAGGTAGCACAGTAGGGTGCAGGGGTGACAGGAGCTAATGGGGTAGAATGGGTTGTGAGTTCCCCCTTAGACTGGGAGATTGGAGGAATGCCAAGCACTTTACAAACCTCACTCTGTGTGATGCAATCATCCCACTGTTCCAAGAGAGTAAATTAAAACCTCATGAAACATTGACTCCTATACCCAGCAACACACCTTGGGCTCCAGCCTGCTTTCCCTCCAGGTCTCCATCTTGACACTACACTAGGCTGACATTTGCTCCTAATCATCACTTGGTGGCCTTTAGAATCAAAGTAAGGAATATGCCCTTGATTCCACTTCCTGTGTCTGCATCCTGTTCTAGGAAGGTGAGGCAGTGAGGAGTACCAGCTGTGTGCCCTCAGCCTCAGCTTGAGCCTACCGTTGTCTGTGCTCCACCCGGTGGGCTGTACCCTTCAGTCGGGAGCCAAATAAATGCTTCCCCCCTTAAGTTGCTTCTTTTGGATGTTTGATGACAGCAACAAGGAAACTAACCAACAGCTACAGTTGACTTATTCCACAGTAGACAAAATATTTTTAAATAATATTTATTGAGTCAATAGATTCTCTCTAATCCCAAATATAGTTTGCATACTAGCAACACAGGCTATTAAGCAGCAGCAGCATATCTCAACTACCTTAATAAATTTAGATTGGAAGCCTTCCTGCAGAGATGTATGCTTCAGCTAGCTACAAAAGCATTCTGTCAAAGGAAGTAAACAGTATACTCAGAGAATTGATTTCTTCAAAAAGAGACATGTGCATGGCAAAAATCACCAAGATTTGCATGGTCTCCGTGAAGGGATGACTTTGTTTTTAACATCAAAGGTTTCAACATACTTTAAAGAGCTATTCAAGGATGTAACTCTAGATAATGGTGCATGATGGTTCTTGAACCCAGGAGGGACACTCCCCAATGCACAGTCAAGATGAACACAGTATAGCCAATTCCAAGTGTTTCACTTTATCTTGTATATTATTTTCCATTCTTTTTCCAGGATTCAAAAAAAAAAAAAAAACAAAACAAAACAAACAAACAAAAAAAAAATCTCTGACCAAAAGGGCTTATCTTGGCTTACAATTCCAGAGGAAAAGAGAGCATTGTGGTGAAGAAAATATGGTAGTAGGAGCAGGAAACTGGCTGAACACACTGAATGCACACTCAGAGCGCAGCAAATGGGACCAGGCTATAAACTTCAATGCAAAAGCATGCCCCAGTGAGTATTTCCTCCCCCAATACTGATCCACCATCTAAAGGTTCCACAACATCCCTAAACAGCACCACCTGCTGGAGACCAAGGGATCGAACATGTGCACTTGTGGAGGACATTTCCATTTAGGTTGTTTCTGTTCTGGATGTACCAAACAAGGAGGTAACTTTGGGGTTGTCTGTAGTAGTAGCAGGGTACAAGAAGAGAAAAATCAGAGACAAAACTTTTCCTCGGGACAGTGAAGCCTCTCCTAGCAGCTTTTCCTGGGGGAGACCTATCTCCTGGTCCCGTTTGCTGTTTGTCTGTCCAGTCAAGCTTCCTTTATATAAGAAACTGAGATCCCATTAGATCCCTTTATGTGTGTAAACTAATTTGAGTTAATCTTTTATCATGTTCAAAGCGGGGGGATATCCAACCATGATTAATGTACCATTGAACTGAAAAATAATGAACCATTTGTCTCAAGGAATTTCAGGGCTGTGTCAGAATTCATGCTTTTGATATCGGGAGGTCAGACGTCTTTGATGGAGCTGCCAAGTGATCACTACCTTAAAAGGCCACTGCAAGATCCGAGCAAGATGAAAGCCCTCAGAGGATAGCCAACCCTGTGTGGGCCAAACATTTACATAAAAGGGAAGCACTGGGTACAGTGCACAGAGGCACACGGCCTGGCTGGTTGCTAAGAGACCCACGCTCTTCTGGGTTTGTTGTAATGATGCCAATCAGGCAATCACATTTTGCACATCTGCAGATGTAGACCTAGAGAGTTTTCCTCTACCATCCCTTAGACCTGCAATAGCCCAACAGCTTCCACAGCTCTGAGGGGAACCATGTGCACCCCCTTTAAGCCATGTAAGTTGTAAAATGTATTACAGCCGTTGCCAGACACTAACCCAATCTGGGACTCTCCAGGCATTCCATAGACCTACTTTCTTCCATCTACATTCCTCCTTCACCTTCTCCTTCTCATCTCTGTCCTCCACTTCGTCATTTCTACAGCAAATCCTCCTTTCCTAAGATTGGTCCATGTTCACTAAAACTTTAGAGACCAGTACCTCAATCAAACCAGTTCAAGAAAGATGGTACCACTCTTTGCCAAACGTTCAGGGTTGGTTGTTTGTGGATCCCATGATGGATCTGAACTCACAGTAATCCTCCTTGTCTTAGCCTCCTGAGTGCTGAAATTGCACATGTAGGCCACCATGCCCATTTTACCAATTTTAAAGATGTTTAAGCACAAATGTTTATGGGGCTGGAGAGATTGCTCAGTGGTAAAGAGAATTTACCTTTTGTAGAGGACACAAACCCAGTTCCAAGCATCTGGGGATCTGATACCTTTTCTGTTTCCTCAAGTACTTGCACTGACATGGACATTCCCCAACACACACACACACACACACACACACACACACACACACACACACACTTCAAACAAATCATTAGCATTCCATATATGAAGGAAATACTGAATGATAGACACGATCTACTCAGCCCTGAAGTCTCAAGGCTCAAGATTCAGGTGCCTTGGGATGAATGCTCAAAGCAGGAACCCACCCAGCTGACTCCCACTGATCCAGATCATGTCAAAGATTCTTCCCTAGCTCTCCTACTGTTAGGTCTCAACGCTAGGCCAATGTCTAAGTGAGGTACTTATTTAACATATCACATTAGACCTGGCCTGGCTGCCCTACCCTAAGCTTCTCCAGCCCAGGGCTGCCCCTCCTTATATTATCTAGCCATTTTGGCCACCTGGCCTTTTTCCTTTTTTTCTTTTTTCTTTTGGTCTACCCTTTACTTTACTTTCCTGGCTCTTCCCTCTCATTTTCCTGCTCTCCTCACATGGTCGGCCTCCGGGTCATGTTCATTCTGAACATGTCTGACTCTAGCTGTTTTCTCCTGCAATAAACCTTCTCCTCTACTTTAACTAGGGGCAAACCATCCTTTATATTTCTTCTTTTTTTCTATCACCTATCCCTTCACTCCAACCCTCTACAGGTATGAGAGTTGAAAAGACTTCGGAGACCACTTCCCTTAAAACCCCCACTTTATGCAGAAGGAAAGACAGCCCCACAGAACAGAGCTGTTCTGTTATTATACAGTTCTCTGGATCAAGACAAACCCCAAAGACTCCTCCCTTCCCTTCCCCCTATAGATATAGTAACTGATATTTCTGAGTGCATGGTGCTTGGCACTTTGAGAAGCATTTAATTCCCTTTGAGGTACACATGTCCTTCATTACAACCACAATGTCTGTTTGAATGTAGACAGATTGTCTGTTATCATTGTCTGTCTCTGCCTCCAGAATGCTGGGATAAAGAGATTTGAACACACACACACACACACACACACACACACACACACATATTTATTTTTAAAAGCAAATTCATTAAATGTTTCTGCCCTCAGAGAAAAAGCTTTCACAAAACTAAAAGATACGCACTCATGGGAAAGCAGCCTTCCCAGCACTGTCAGTGCTGCGTTGTGACAGTCACTGTTTGGTTTTGCTATGGGGCCAGACTAGCAGGAGGCAAGATGCTATGTTCTCCCTCCTCTGATTCCATCTAACGAATTCAGCCCAGTTCTGGCAAGGCAGTGTGAAGCCATATGGGCTGTCATGAAGCCCAGTGAATATTCATGTAGCTGGGTCCTCTCAGGTACCAGCTATCAACAGAGATCTGGCTGGGACCCAGCACTGAGAAGGAGAGTCCTGAGGGCGGCGGAGGAGGAGGACAGGGATGGATGCCTGGACTCAGTAGCCCCCCTCCCCCATCCGTATATTGGGGAGTTCAAGCCTCAAGTTGATTGCACTTGGAGATGGGGCTTTTAGGACAGGAGAAAGGTTAAATAGGGGCATATGAGTGACGGTACTTATCCTGTAGGGAAGTAGCTTTATAATGGGAATACCACATATGTAAGAAGGGAGCTCTCTAAAAGACAGAGGGTTCCAAACAGAAACAAAATCTGCCAAAGCTTCAAGACCAGACTCCCAGCATCTGTAATGACAAGGAAATGAATCCAGCTCAGTATTTCAATGTGGTGAACAGATAATTCAGGGAGCACAGTGCACAGCCAAGGTCTGAGGGGCAACCCTGAAGCAATATGGAACAAGGTCACTTCCCTGATCCTACCAGACCCTTCATCTTAGGGCTCTACCCTCCAAGGTAGGCTCACTATGCTCATGAACCAGCAAGGCTGTGTGACAGATGAGGATGGGCAGGGAATCAAACATTGTCATGGGTGATGTCTGTTTCCTATCATCTATTAGAATCAGGAGTCCCTAACATTTTAGAACGAACTTACATTACTTTTTTTTTTTTAACTCTTTAATCTATTTTTACAGTCCAGCCATTATCCCCCTCCTGGTCCACCCTCTGACTGTTCCTCATTTCATACCTCCTTCCCCATCTCCAAGAGCACGTCCCCCCACCACCACTCCCACCCCTCTAAACCTTCCCATTCCATGGGATCTCAAGTCTCTCCAGGGTTTGGTGCATCCTTTCTGACTGAGTCCAGACCAGGCAGTCCTCTGCTGTATTTGTGTCAGGGGCCTCATATCAGCTGGTGTACGCTGCCTGGTTGGTGGCTTAGTGTCCGAGAGATCTTGGGGGTCCAGGTTAGTTGAGGCTGCTGGTCTTCCTATGGGGTTGCCACCCTTCTCGGCTTTTTCCAGCTTTCCCCTAATTCAACTACAGGGGTCAGCAGCTTCTGTCCATTGGTTGGGTGTAAGTATCTGCATCTGACTCTTTCAGCTGCTTGTTGGGCCTCTTGGGCGGGGAGGCAGCCATGCTAGGCTCCTGCCTGTAAGCACACCATAGCATCAGTAATAGTGTCAGACTTTGGAAAGTCCCCTTGAGCTGGATCCCAATTTGGGCAGGTCACTGGATCTCCTTTCCCTCAGGCTCTTTTCCGGTTTTGTCCCTGCAGTTCTTTTAGACAGGAACAATTCTGGGTCAGAGTTTTGGACTGTGGGATGACAAACCCATCCCTCCACTTGATACCCTGTCTTTACTTTTTAAAGATTTATTTATTTATTTATTTTATGTGTATGAGTACACTGTAGTTGTCTTCAGACACACCAGAAGAGGACATCAGATCTCATTATGGGTGGTTATGAGCCACCATGTGGTTGCTGGAAATTGAACTCAAGACCTTTGGAAGACTAGTCAGTGCTCTTAACCACTGAACCATCCCTCCGGACCCGATGCCTTGTCTTTCTACTGGAGGTGGGCTCTACAAGCTCCCTCTCCCCACTGTAGGGCGTCCCTTTGAGTCCTGAGAGTCTCTCATCTCCTAGGCCTCTGGTACATTCTATAGAGTCCCCCCTGTATTCATACTAGAAACTAATTTGCATTTGCATTATTAGTTATACATAGCCTTTCTTTTTTTAATTTTTAAAAGATGTTTTATTTTATGTGTATGAGTGTTTTTGCCCACATGTACACCAAGCAAATGCCTTGTTTCTACAAGGGTTGGAAGAGAGTGTTAGATCCTCTGGAACTAGAGTTATAGGCAGCTGTGAACCATCATCTGGGGGCTGGGAACTGAACCCAAGGACCCCTGCATGAGCAATGAGTACAAGGAGGGACATTTTGTTGGAAACTATTAAAAGTATAGTCCATGTTTTTATATGTTGAAATAATTTACTTAGAGGTCCGCTATAAAAAAATATCACTAACTAGGTAGCATGTAAATGAAAGAAGTTTCTACCTCATGTCTGGAAGCTGAGAAGACCAAGGTCTTTCTTGTCGCTGGCAGCATCCTTGTTGGATGAGAGCTAATTGCTTTTCCTAGCTACCTTCTCACAGTAGGTAGGGTGAATTCTCTTCCAGAAAGGCCCTGACCTCATTCATAAGAGCTTCACCCTCACAACCCAATCATTTCCCAAAGGTCACCACCTCCCAAAACCATCCCACTGTGGGCTGGAATTTCAGCACATGAACTTGGAGGGGGGGGGAACAAACTTAATCAGGCAATAATGAATTGATAGCAATGGTTGTTTGCAGTAATTTCCAAGATGAGAAGGGAAAAGGTCCTCCATTTAGAGACACTTACAGCTGTGACTAGAAAGACGCCCATCCATGATGGTGACTGTGCCAGTTGGCCTTCATTAGGAGAACATGATGAGATACGCAGCAACTGGTAACCAGAGAGGTGAGGGCCAGAGCTGCTCAGTGCGCTCTAATGGCAATTTACGTGGCTGCAACTTGCTTAGTCATAAAATGAAATCATTTCTTCCTGTCGGTACTGGGTTCTAGTTAGGTGTCCCTAAGGCCTTAGGCTGGTGCAACTGGGGAACTGTGAAATCCAGAACCGTCCCCCTCTCTTTCACTTCTTGGTCATGAGGTGAATTGTTTCTCTTTATCTTGCGCTCACCTGAAGGCAATGGGCCTCCTGAGTCACAGCCTCAAACTTCCAAAACCAGGAGCCAAGGTAAGCCTGTCCTGTAGGACTTACTTAGCTCATGTGTTCTACTGTAGTGAGGGAAGGCTGCCTGACAGTGCTTAGTCTCTCCAGTCAGAGAAAATGTTCCCCCAGTAACAGTCTGAAGATAGAGATGCATATACTTCGGGGTGTTGTCGGAAGTTTACTTACTAAGCCCAGGAGGCTGAATGGGCGTGGGAGGCAGGAAAATCAGCTTTGAGACTCTTACTAGCAGTAGTTTGGTACCCTGATGGAGCAGGACTGTGCTTGGGCCTCTCAGCCATCTGGAGCATGCCCGACCAACCAATAGAAATGTGTTTAAAGACAATAGACTACTATTATTTTAGGTAAGTATTTTTAGAGTTGTTGTGTAACAATGGATAATTGAAACAAAGGAGCCTTTCGGGGGTTCCCCCCCCCCTCTGGCTAAAGACTTGTTTTGAGTGTTGGATGTTGTTTTTATCACAATGGCCTGCGGGTTCTCTTTTTATTACATTGAACTAGTTTGTCTTCTGACCACCGCTGGTGGAGCGGACTCCATTCTCTCTGCTCTTCACCATCGTTTAGATGGGCAGACCTGATTCTCTCTTCTGTGCCTCGCTTCTTCATCTCTTCAGCTTCTGCCATTGTCACTCTATAATTTCTTCTACCTGGCAGTTCAAAAATTATCTGACTGATTCTCTCTCTCTGTCTCTCTGTTTCTCTGTCTTTCTCTGTCTCTCTCCTCTCTCCTTCTTCCTTCTTTCTTTCTTTTTTTAAAGATACAAAAAAGATCTTTTTTCATGATACAGAATCTCATTATATAGCCCAGATTGGCCTCAAACTCACAGTGAGCCTCCTGCCTCAGCCCTTGAGTAGTGAGAGGGCAGACGCGCGCCACCGCTGACCCACTTGAACTTGAAGTCTACCTTTTGAGTGCTTCCTTTTCCTTTTTTCTTTTTTCCCAACACTGTCTTCATATTTCTTTTCCTTTTCTTTCTCTCATCTTTCTTTTTTCTGGTGTGTATTGAATGCATGCATGTGGAAGTGTATGCAGACATGGATTCAGGTGGAGGCCACAGCTTGACATTAGGACTTTTTTCTGGCCACTCCTCAGAACATATAATGGGTATGTCTTAAGCCAATCAAGTTGGCAATCAAAATTAGCCATCATACCCATTAAATGATTGCATCTCTCCTTTGCTCTCTCCCCTAGGTCCTGGGAAGTTCATTCTGGTTTCTGCCTCATTGCTTTTTCCTGGTCTAAGTTTCTCATCTAAGTGGAATCATAATAAGTTTGGTTTAGTGTGTCTGATCATTCCACTTCAAGATCTCTTCATGCCATACCATACATCATGGGGATTTTCTGGTGTTCCTCCTGATAGTATCTCTGCTTTGTCTGGCCACCTACAGGCATTGCCAATGAGGGGCCAGTTAACAGTAACTGTTTTAGTTTTGTCTCAATCATTTGGGTACTGTCACATTGATTTACAAATCCTCAGAAGGGCTAGCCATGGGAGAATATCTCAGAAATGGATTTTGTTTCCTCCTGCTTCATCAGCCCCACACTTCTAGGAAGGATGTATCAGTCTGCTACAGCTGCTATAACAAAATATCATAGACTGACTGAAAAGCCAGAAACCTATTTCTTGTAGATCAGGAGACTGGCAGGGTGGATCTTTGGACTTCTCTGTCGGCCTGCAGATGGCTATTCCCTGATGCCAATTCTGATAAGCTTGCTTCTGGACACCTGTACCCCCGAAGTCACTATGTGCATCTTCCTCACCCATTGTTCCCAAGGGGGATGCCAGGCAGGATGGAGGATTCAGGCAACATCAGATCACCACATAGTCAAATACGCTGGTCTTTTCCACCGTGCATGTCCCTACTTCAGGACTCGAAAGTTATGAAAGTTACCACCATCATTCAGAAATTAAATGTAAGATATACTCTCTAGTAGGAAAGGTATGTCAATATTTCTAAAATATATGCAGCAGGAACACTGAAGAAATTAATGAGAATCTTAACTAATCTCCTAATAATTACATTCAGATGTCTCAAGAACCTGTGGCTTAAGATCTTAAATGTGATTAATACCTCGGGTTGCATTTCTCTCCACTACTAAAACAAGCTCATCACACCTGAAGATCTGCCTAGGTGCCACATGTGCTCATTAAGAGCTATTTTTTTTTCTGGTCATGTCTAAGGACTTGAACCGGAAATACTAAACCAGTCTTAGGTCATAGCCAAGCAAAGGAATTGCCTTTCCAAATTTTTCTCCGCCTCAGTCTCTTCCCACAACCCCTCTTATGTTTCCTACTTATAATGCCTAAGAAGTGAAAAACCCACCCAGTGGTGGTGGTGCACGCCTTTAATCCCAGCACTTGGGAGGCAGAGGCAGGCAGATTTCTGAGTTCGAGGCCAGCCTGGTCTACAGAGTGAGTTCCAGGACAGCCAGGGCTACACAGAGAAACCCTGTCTCGAAAACAAACAAACAAACAAAAAGAAGTGAAAAACCCTAAGACTCCTTGTCTGTGGTAGTGACTGCCATTTGTGGAAGAGACCTGTTGCTTCCAACCCCCATGGCAGCTTGCTGTGTGATCCTATTTATATGAGTGACCTTCCCCACTCTCAGGACCTGAACAGCTGCACATTATATATAACAGAACGGACAGTAACATGACACAGGCTTCAAAGGCAGATCAGGAAAGGGATATGTATCCAGCGTTCCTTCCTGGCATGGGAGGGCTTTGCTCCCGAGTCTATAGCATAAAAATAACAGAGGAGCCCACAGGGATGTGCTGAGGAGATTCTTCTTGAGAATTTTGATCCCCAAGGCCCACGTCTGAAATAGAATGAAGTGCTTCCAACCATCTAAGTACTAACTGAACCCAAGCCTTCTTGGCTTCTGCCATACGACAAGATAGGCCAAGGCTCAAGTCTGAAATAGAATGAAATGCTTCCCTTCTAAGTGTTAACTGGGCCCAAGCCCTCTTGGCTTCAGCCATACGACGAGATAGGATGCACTCAGGAACAGGGAAAAAAAATGTTTAAGGTGGTGGTGGGGGGGGGGGGGGAGGAGGGGGAGTCTAGGACTGGAGGAGACAGCTGAATCAATGAAGTGCTTCCTTACAAACATGAGGACCTGAATTCAATCAGTGTCAAACCATGTCAAAAACAAAACCAACCCACCACCAACAACAAAAAACAAACAAACAAACAAACAAAACAAAACCAAAATGCCAGGTGTGATGGCATGTGCTTGTAGTCCAAGCAAGGGGGAAGATAAGACAGGTGGATCCTTGGGGTTTACTGACCAATCAGGTGAGCCTATTTGGCAAGTTCCAGACAAGTGAGAGACATCTAAGAAATGTTAAAAACAAGGTAAATTACTCCCAAAGAACAACACTCAAGGAATTCCCTCTGGTCTCCATATACACCCACACACTTACAAGCATTTGCACACATGAATACAACATCTATACATCTACACATCTATACACAATAATAATAAACATGTTTAATGATATATAAGTATGCTCGTTTAAAACACAGTATATGACACAGTACACTTTTTTTTTTGAGTTTGAGGTACAAGTTTATTTTTTCAAAAGGCATATATAGACAGGGACTGAAGTATAAACATTTACAAGGTGGTGACTGTCCCAGACACTGCTCTGCTGTAATTCCGTCTAAGCACATCCTCTTAGTAGTCGTCATCTTCATCAGAGTCCATTACTTTTCTTCTGTTGAATTTCACTGTTGTTTTCTTTTCTGTCTGTTGGCTGACTTTCTCAAGTATTTCTATTAAACCTTGTTCTGACACCTTTCCACTTAGTTGTCCATCTCGTGCCATCTGTATTAGGTAGTTCTCCACTGCTTTAGTTTTTTCAGGCTTTACAAGGGCTAAATTACTTAATCTGGCCCGAGCTGACTGATCCAGAACCTGGGCTAAGATACTGTTTCTCATTTCTGCTTCTCTTTGTTTTGCTTTCTGTTGGGCTGCATCACCAGGATCTCCACGCTTAGCCTGCAGCTCGGCCAGCCTCTGCTTCCTCTGCTTCCTCTGCTTCCTCTGCTTCCTCAGCGCCTCGAGTTCTTCGTCCGCCGGGGCCTGAGGTGGCGGGGGTCGCGCAGCCGCAGCCGCCCTCCGGTACACTCGGTTGGAATCGCTTCAGCCCGAGACGCGAGCACGGTGCGAGTGATTCTCCGACACAGTACACTTTTAAAAGCACGGACCATACTACTTAATGCATTTAAATTAATTATAGATTTGTCTATCGATGCCCTACAAATCCAGAAATATATCTGTTTGGCCTTGTGTCTCCAAGACCAATCTAACACAGTGCCTCACGTGTAAGAGTCAGTCAGTCCATCTGCTCTTGTCCACTAACTGACAATGTCAACAGTGACCATGTGCATTCAATATACTATCAGTTTTACAAGGAACTGTGCATGAGTGGTGTCGCCACTTTTTATTCTGGCTGCTCAAGGGATTTGGATTATTCAGGACACACTACTACAGGTCTAAAGTAGGCTGTGCTGGGTGGCAAGGCTCTGAAATCTACAGGGTAAAACTGCTCTAAGCCTGAATTTGTAACCGTCATATTAAGGGACTGGAAAGAAGGCTCAGTTGGTCAAGTGCTTGCCTCACTATCATGAAAACCTGAATCCAGATTCCCAGCATCCACATAAAAGCCAGGCATACTAGCAAAGGCCTGTAATCCTAGGACTGGGGCAGCAAAGACAGGAGGATTTCTGGGGCTTGCTTGTTGTCTATTCTTGCCAAACCAGTTAACTCCAGCTTCAGTGAGAGAGTTTGCCTCAAAGAATGAGGTGGAAGTGTTGAGGTGGAGAGGTGAAGGGTCTTGTCATTAACCATTGCACACACATGTGCTCATGCATAGACATGTGTGTGCTGCCTGCTCGGGTGCACATGTGTGTACACAAACACACACACACACACACACACACACACACGCACACACACACACACACACACACAGAGAGAGATGAAAATCAGACTAAGTCCCTTCTCTTCTCCATAAACAAAGGACCCTTTCTGACCACTGAGCTCTGCTCAGGACTACATAGCTGAAGGCCAAGGTCAGGACTCCACCTGCCCAAGGACAGACTGTCTTGTTTGCTTAGCTTTCTACCATCTTACCCACAATGCACCTCCCAAACAAGCATTGTGCGTCTTTCTCAGATTGCTGGATTTGGCCCTGGAAGACACCATCCCACACATTCATTATCCTTGTCTCTGAAGCATGCTGGCTTTCTCGAGGCGGAGGGAATGAGGCAACGTTGCTTTGCAGCTATTAAGTTGTCGGCGCTGCTCGGCAGCAAACACAAAGAGCACAGGCACTATGAATGTGCACAGATAATTTGGAAATAAGTTTGTTTTTCTTCTCATCTTGGAAGAACACGGGGACTTGTTTCTTTCTATTACACCCCACCCAATTTCACCTAGCAGCCATTTACTGGGATACGAAGTTAGTTTCCTTCCTCTTATGACTTCTTTCTCAGAAGAAGTGTGTTCTGACTGGGGAGAGAGGAAAGTCATTTTTCCCAATATGAAGTGAAATCTGTTTTCAGAATTCAAAGGCATCTGGGAGGAAATAGAGGGAAGGAAAACCCATGGGCTTGTCTATAAAACCTGAGGCAGTGCTCTAGATAGCCCTTTCTAACTCCAGAATTGTGATGGTTTTATTGGTTTTGTTTGTTCATTTGTGGGTTGAGTTTGTTTGTGGGGGTGGGGTGCTCAGTGTTTGTGTGTTTGTTTGTGTTTTGAGATAGAGTTACACTATCTAGCCCAAGCTAGCTTTGAACTCACTATGTAGCTCAAGCTGGGCTTCAAACTTGCCATCCTCCTGCCTCTGGTTTCTGAGTATTAGAAATACAGGCATGTGCAACTACCCATGTCCCTGTTCCAAGATTCTAAAATTCTTAGACCCTGTGGTTTCAATGGAGGAAGGGAGTAGGGAGGGGAGACAGGTGTGTGGAAATCTTAGAATGATCCAGTGTCTCATCTAATCAATGGGACGCTGGGCTTGCAGGAGCGATTAGAACCCAAAGTACAGCTAGGTAGCATTTATTTGGTTGCTGAGAAAGGGCATTGGAAGAATAAGCCCAGCTCAGGATGATAGGAAGTTACAGGAGCCAGCAGAGATGGAAGCGTGACTGCTCGGATGGAGTATACCCTGGGGGCAATGGGGAACTCGGAAGCCCTGAATTTCTGAAGCTCGTGTGGCAGGTGAAGAACAGACTTGGGATGCAGGGGCTCCACACACAGAACTGGTGAAGGATGAAGTAAACCCTAGAAGATGGAATCTGCACATAGGCTGAGACTCAAGGTAGACCTTGTGTCCCCAGGAATGGGAAAGGGGCTCTCATCAGAAGTAGACTTAAGTGAAGTTGATGAGGTCAGTGCTGAGTGCATAGAAGTCTACTGTAGGTGAATAAGGATGACCACAAACCCAACATGCCCCTCTAATCAGCCAGGGCCTTCAGCCATGAGTCTGAGTATCTTCCTCGTTATGTCTTGAAACTGAGTGTATCTCCTTGTTTAACTCTATTTGATTAGCGGTAGATAAAGGAAAGACATGTAATGCCAGTTTCTCAGCCCAAGGCCTTCAGCAACTACCAGCTTCTACCCCTGCCTCTGGACACACTTTCTTCTTTGGAACTAGCTGTCGTGCTATGAGGAAGCCCAAGCAATCATAAGGAGATATGCCCGCAAAGGGAACGAGACATCTGTCCAGCAGGCCCTGTCTTGCCTGTCATGAACTAAGCCATCCTCCAGGTGGCTTCTTCAGTTCAACTGCAGGGGCATGAGCAGAGCAAGTAGCTGCTGCGGGCTTCAATACATAAATCAGAGGGTTAGGTTTGCTGCTTTGCCACTGCAGTGATAAAACACCACCATCCAAGGCCACGTGGGGTGGGTGGGGTGGGGGGGGGAAAGGGTTCACTTCACCTCTCAGGTCACACCTCATCACCCAGGGAAGTCAGACAGGAGAAGCTGATGCAGAGGCCGTGGAGAGACTCTGTTTACTGGCCTGCCCTTCCTGACTTCCTCAGCCTGATTTCTTATAAAAGAACCAAGCCTATGGAATGGGCCTACCCACGTCAATCAGAAAAATGCCCACATAGGCTTGCCCACAGCCCAGTCTAGTAGGGATAGTGCCTCCATTAAGGTTCCATCTTCCCAAAGAACTCTAACCTGTGTGAAGTTGACTTAAAAACTAGCCAGCACCGGGATGACGTGGCATATGGAATAAGTGGCCAGAGCACTCATTATACCATTATCCATTTTTATGTACTGGTGAATTTCTTAGAAGAATTTTGGCTGGGTTCTGATGCTCAACACTCTGACTTGCCTGAGTATCTGAACAAGGGGATTTCCCCAAAGGGTGCTTTGGGAAGTCTACCCATCAGAGTTCCCTGGGGTGCTTATACGATAGATTACAGATCTGTGTGAGTCAGAATCTTCCAGAAAAGCAGGAGAATCTGTATTTTTCACAGGCACTGTCATGAAATTCTGACACCCTTTAAATTCTGAGAAATGGATGGGTTCTCAATACTTGTTTCAATTTATACTCAGTCAAGGAATTACACAAAGCATTGGGGTACAGGTCCCACACTCCAGGATTACTGATTTAACACTTTGAGGTAGATCTGAACCTTGGAAAAAATTTTAAAGCTCTTCGAATAATTCCCAAATGCTGTACATATTTTAAGACTGCTGAATAAGAGGGTAAAGATGTTTGCATGCTTAATATATATAGGAGTGCATTGACAACATGTATGTGAAAAGAAGGCTTCTTGCATGGAAGCCCATGCAAGAGAAGAGGATGCACAACTCAAATAAGCAATGGGGAGTGGGAGTGGGAGAGATTTTTTTGTCCCTGTGTGACAATGACAAAATTCACAGTGGTAGAAAATGGAAAAACATCAAAAGGTACTCCACATCTATAATCATGAGCAAATGGGAACTAAGGATACCTGCATTCCTTAGTTTTCTGTTGCTATGATAAAATACTCTAATAAAAAGCAAGACAGACACGGGTGGTGGTGGCGCACGCCTTTAATCCCAGCACTTGGGAGGCAGAGGCAGGCAGATTTCTGAGTTCAAGGCCAGCCTGGTCTACAGAGTGAGTTCCAGGACAGCCAGGGCTACACAGAGAAACCCTGTCGCAAAGACAAAACAAGACAAAACAAAACAAAAAATAACAAACGAACAAAAAAGCAAGACACAGAAGAAGGAATTTATTTTGACTTAGGGTTCAAGTGGGATAGACTCCATCCTAGGAGGGAGAGAAGCTGTGACCTCAGTGGTTGATGCCAGTCTGCTGGGCAGGAAGCAGAGGGATCCCATTTCATCTGCACAGGGGAAGCAGATTGAGAACAGGAAGAATGGACCAGGCCATAAACCCTTTAAAGCCTGCCCCGGTAACATACTTCCTCCAGCAAGGTTCTTGAAAGTTCTGTAACCTTCCCTAACAGCACTGCCACCTGGGCACCAAATATTCACATACATGGGTCTATGGGGGGCATGTCTGTTTCACCCACAACCCTGAAGATCAACTTGTGTTTTCTTTCCTGGTTACATAAGAAATAAATCCTTTTTTTTTTTCTGCTGAGACATTTCTCTCATTTTCTTTTTAAAATGACCTCTGTCTCTGCCTTGCTGTAATTTCATGCCAAGTGGTGTGGTGTGGCAATAAAGAAGTGCTAAGGAAGAGTTACTAAGTGTCAGGAGTGTGCCAGGCGCTCCTACAGGGTTGCCAGGCCAGCAAGTGGGATGGGGCACAGGTTGTGAATGCATGGTCCTGAGCCTTCTCTCCTACCCTGTAACTCTGGATCATTTTGTATTTGTCTGCTTGATTTCCACTCTCTTTCCCCTATGCTCCAAGCCTTGAAGACTATCTAGATGCTGAACTGGGAAGAAAGAGAAGATAGCAGAAAACTGTGCTAGCTGCCTGTGGTGTGGGGAAGGATTCAAGAGATGAGAAAGTGGGGATGGCCAAGCGTCCCTATGAAGAGTGAAGGGAATCTCTCCTGAGATTCTCTGAGACATCCAAGAGGATTATGCTGCCTATTAAGTACATTGATTTGTTCCCAAATCGATCTTGACACTGGCCCCAAGTATATGAGATTTGGAAGTTCCAGGCCAGCCTCAGGGACTTTCTGCTTCCCTTGTAAATTAGATGCAGAGCTCTTGGGCCAAAATACCACACATTCATGTAAATGCCTATTCATAAGCTGCCAAGAATTACTATATATATTTGAATAGTCAATTTTTTTTGGTACCATAAGAGAAAAGAAAATGAATTTAACTAGGCCAAATCTATCTCCCACTAACTCAATCTCTTGTGAGAAAAATTAAACTCTGTGTGCATCAAAAATCAGTGGTTTTCAACTTGTGGATCACGACCCCTTTGTGGATCAAGCAATCCTTTCACAGGGGTCTCCTAAGACCATCAAAAGACACGAACATTTACATTACGATTCATAACGGCAGCAAAATTACAGTTACAATGTAACAATGAAAATAATTTTATGGTTGGGGGTCACCACAGCATGAAGAACTGTATTAAAGGGTTGCAGCATTAGGAAGGTTGAGAACCACTAGTCAAAATAATCAGGGACAAGAATGAAAGAGGACAGTGTGTCAACCTGCTTAGCATCAGAGTCTGTTAATGTTGCCCTGACACTGGTGAGATCCTCCCACATGTCCCCGTTCCTCACAGGTGAGTCAAGGCTACATGACTCCACTTTCATGGTTCACTTCAACAGCAAGATATTCGTCACTTAGAAGTCGGCACAAATGCATAGCAAGGCACTCTAGTATAGATCCTTTCCTTTCTTGGGCTTTGTATGTTGACTGGCACGCCCTGCGATAGAGACTGCATCCAGAATCTCAGGACATCAAGACCAGCCCGGACTCCAAAGTCACTGTTTAGGTGACAATCCTCAAGGACAGCCTGCTGACTTAGGCTGTGGCACAGGTGAGAACCCCACTTTTGTCCTGTTAAGCCACTAAGCGCATGAGGGTCGTTTGTTGCTGGACCTTAACACAGCTTACCCCACTAGCTCAGTGTGCAGGGCGAATAAGTGGAAGGGGTAGGGTATCTGCTATCCTTCTTGATGGATAAACTACCAGAAAGGGAAGTGTGTGGCTTCTTATATCAACTGGTGGAGGTCCCTGTCCCATCTCATGAGAGCTGCAAGGTGAGAGGAAGCATAATATCAGAAGCCAGAGGGATTCTGCATCTGTTTGCAAAGTTGTCCACAGTGATCTTGTTATCAGAGCTCAAGGTCAGAGTTTGGGTACTGATGGCCACAATATGGCAGATTCAACCACCTTCCCTCAGTACTTAAATAAATAAATAAATAAATAAATACACATGCATGCATACATACATACACGCATACAATACATACACACACGCATACATACATACATACATACATACACAAAAATAAGAGTGAAAAAAAACCAGAAAGGGTAGAGTTACTCAATGTGGCCACATTGGGACGGGGGAAGGGGGTTAGAAACACAAGATACCCCCAAGTCCATCTTGAAGATCTTGTTGAGGTTTCAGTTGAGTGGTGGGTCCAGGGGTATGCAGAACTCAGTGGTCCTGGTCAAGCTGTGGTCCTGTCCACCACTGAGCTACAGCCACATTCTCTGTGTTCCACAGGGTCCAGCCAGGTGTTCTAACAAGTCCTCAGAAGGGTGTGAAACTGTCTAGAGACAGCTCCTCATCTGGCAAGCACCAGACTTTTCTTTCTCCTGACATGATTTTACCTGGAAAATTCCTATTTTTGAAGACATAGTCTCACAGCCAAAGAAACACACACGTTTCTTTAGAATAGCTTTCTTCCTGCCAGGTGAGTAATATCTGGGTTCAGAAACTCTGTGACAAAGTTTTCAGTCAGTTTTGCTACTTTGACCCAAACTAGAGCTCTGGACAAAATTCCCTCCAAACTTTTAGAAAGATGGCACTTTGGTTAAAAAACCTACCACATTTTGATGCTGCCTTCATTCAGTTGATGCTGACCACTCTCTATAGACTTTCTCTGCCTACCCAACAGCCCCAGTTCCCAAAGTCCCTGTGGTCAAGGCTTACTGATTTAACAGGACTCTAGTCTCTTGGCTTGAAACTTCCAGAATTTTAAAATACTGCTGCTTGGAACCTGGCATTATAACTCCATAGTAGGGCAAGTGGCTCATGTATGTGTGACCCTAAGTTGGAATCCCAGCACTAGAAATAAATAAATGATTTTAAAGTACTTCTTTACTTCAAACAAAAACGTATTTATTTTTGTTTACACATGTAAATTAAATCAGCAAATTAAACAGGAATATCAGAAATCTGTACTTGTTTACCTAAAACTAAGAACTTTTCTTAAAGTCTTATTTGTGAAGCCTTATGAAGTTATCACTGGATAACACAGGGGGAAAGTATTTTACAAACCATTTGTTTCGGGGTAGAATCTACAAATCGCTCTCTTTTCATTTCAGGAAAAATAGAAAACAATATTCTTATCTTTACAAGGCTGTTGAGCCCAAGTAGACAGTTGCTTGGTGCCTTCACCCCTAAGTGACAGAGCTGGGGTGTTCCTCTCAGCCTATCTCGACATCAATCACAGACAATCTGTTTATTATGTGAGGTCTTACATTTTTTTTAAGCACCCAAACATAGCATTGAGCCTGTGGGTTTCTTTATTTCCATCTAAGGACTTCTGGCAGACTGGAGCCATCTTTCCCTCTGACAGACTTTTAAATGATTCTTCATGCTCTTGTCACACAATTAAAATTAGATTACTTCAATTCCCTGCTGGCTGGCCTGAGTGGGGACCCTTGTGTAGCCTCCAGCTGGCCCAGGGGCCTTTGAAAGAAGGAATACAGTCCAAACATCCTCTGCCTGGGAGTTATTGTGTGCCTTGCCAGTTAGACAAGATTTATCCTGAGTACATCAATGACCACTTATTTTCTTCTGGTTAGATTTTCCACTCTAAAGAACTTAGGATCAGAGAAATCGGTCTTTGTGTTGCTGACAAGCCAGCTTCGCCTCTGCTCCTCAGTGGCTATGGTACTCAACTTTTACTGGTGTACCTGGCAATTCAGCTTGAGTGGACCAGCGGGGACAGCAGAAAGATTGAGAACAATCACGCATGTTTGCTTCTGGTAACTGTGGGTTTTCAGCCAAGGCTTTCCCTTGGCCCTTCTCCTTTGAGCCTCTGCCAGCTTCTGCCAACTGGGCACTGGCTGGCTGGGGTTGGCTGGGGTTCTACAGCCTGGCTTAGGGCTTCCCACAGAGCAGCCAGCGCTCAGCAATGCAGACACACAAAGCTCTTCCTCTCCACACAGCTCCTCCTAATGAGTGCTCCACATCTGCCTCTTTTCTCTTCTCATTTCCTTGCAAAAAGTTAAGGCAAGAAAAGTAACAGTGAGCATTAGTTAGTATCTGTCAGTTTCCACGGACTGGAAGAGCAAGCAGCTCTTGCCGGTTCCTCTCAGCATTTTCCCTGGCCCAGTGCCTCTCCACAGTCTTTCCATGGGTCATTTCGGTTCTCTCCAGTTTGTCAGTTACAAGTAGAGGACCGGGATCTGACCAGATGTGGGCTGGGCTCCTGGCCTAGCAACTTATTGTCTCTCTGACTCTGAGTCAGTGGTGGCTTTTTTATCCTAGAATTAGGAATAACAGTACGATCACAAGTCTGTGGGGAAGATTAGGCATACCACAATATAGTGTCTGGCTTCTAGGAGTGCCTTCTCCTATCCTGGCTTCTCAGCATGAGAGAACCGCCTTCTTCTCCCTCCTTAGTAAACACTGCCTTCCCTTCTCTAAGAGGCAGTCCTTTTGTTTCTGTCCACTGAAGTCACTCAAGGCAATGGATCTCCTTAACTCCTTAATAAAGGCGCACATCATTGTATTTTTTCCTAAAAAGTCTCAAATGGTCTAGTGTGTGCTTGAGAGCCCCCCTCTCTTTGTGTGTGTGTGTGTGTGTGTGTGTGTGTGTGTGTGTGT
>JADRCD010232514.1:0-14826 GCA_019843815.1 Montemys delectorum
ACAGACCCATGTCAATCTCTATCCTTATTGTTACAATATTCACAATATTGTCTGGAGCCAGCTAGATGCCCATTTCTAGGGGAACAATAATAGAAAAGGTGATCTACCTACACAGAGTTGAGTTCCATTTTGCTGTAAACAAGAATGAAATTATGTTTTATGCAGGAAAATATAATTGTATATCATCAGCTATCATTCTAGGTGATGTATAGCATGGCTTCTTTCATAGACAGAATTAAAGACAGTTAAAGATTGAGAAGAAAATGGATTATCAGAACATTATCTACACATATATGAAATATATATGTACAAATATAAGTAAAGGGGTTACAGGGAGGAGGAAGAGGTATACATGATAGAGAGGAATCCAAGGACAGAAGAGCCTTTGGAAGGCTGGGATTCTAGCTGTGTACCATCACACACAGCATAATATGTTATTCTTGATCCCCTGTTGATTATCAGTTTGATTAATCATATTAATATTTTATTTCTGTATTTTTACTTTTGCTTAATATTATATATAAAGCTCCTTTCCATTACATAGGCCATAGAATAGAATCCTTTTTTCTTTTCTTTTTCTTTTCTTTTCTTTTTTATTTTTCTTAAATTTTATTGGATATTTTATTTATTTACAGTTTAAATGTTATCCCCTTTCCCAATTTCCCCTCTGCAAACCCCCTATCCAATCCCCCTTACCCTACTTCTATGAGGGAGCTCCCCCAACACACACACCTACCCACTCTTGCCTCACCTCCCTAGCATTCCTCAACACTGGGGCATCAAGCCTTCACAGGACCATCTGCCTCTCCTCCACTGATGTCACATAAGGCTCCTTCAGCTCCTTTAGTCCTTTGCCTATCTTCTCCATGGGGGTCTTTGTGCTCAGTCCAATTGTTGGCTGTGTGCATCTTCATCTGCTTTGGTCAGGATCTGGTAGAGCCTCTCAGGAGACAGCTGTATCAGGCTCTAGTCAGCAAGTACTTCTTGGCATCCACAATAGTGTCTGTGTTTGGTGTCTGCATATAGGATGGATCCCCAGATGGGGCAGACTCTGGATGGCCTTTTCTTCAGTCTCTGCTCCATTCTTTGTCCCTGTATTTTCTATAGACAGGAGTAATTCTGGGTTAAAAATTTTAGAGATGAGTGGGTGGCCCCATCTCTCAACCGGGAGGCCATGCCTAACCTCTGGATATGGTCTTGACAGGTTCTGCCTCCTCTTTGTGGAATATTTCAGCTAATGTCATCCCTGTGGGGTCCTGTGAGACTCTTGCTTTGCTGGCATCTGGGACATTGTGTTTGCTGCTACCCCCTGCTCCCCATCCCCTGTGCTCCACATCTCTCTTCAATTTCCTGTCTGTATATCTTCTCCCATACCTGATTCCTCCCCTCTTTTCCCTTCTCCCTCTTCTCTTCCTCCCATCCCCCTCATCCTCTACTTCCCTTGATTATTTTGTTCCCCCTTCTAAATAGGACTGAAGCATTTACTCGTTGATCTACTTTCCTCTCAAGCTTCATGTGGTCAATGAGTTGCAACATAGGTTTTCCACACTCTTTGCCAAATACCTACTTATCAGTGAGTACATCCATGTGTGATCTTTTATGACTGAATTACCTCACTAAGATGGTATTTTCTAGGGCTGGAGAGATGGCTTAGTGGTTAAGAGCACTTACTGCTCTTACAGAGGTCCTGAGTTCAATTCCCAGCAACCACACGTTGGTTCACAACCATCTGTAATGAGATCTGATGCCCTCTTCTGGCATGTCTGAGGACAGCTACAGTGTACTCACATACATTAAAGAAAGAAAGAAAGAAAGAAAGAAAGAAAGAAAGAAAGAAAGAAAGAAAGAAAGAAAGGAAGATGATATTTTCTGAATCCAACCATTTGCTTGTGAATTTCAAAAAGTCATTGTTTTTAATAGCTGAGTAGTATTCCATTGTGTAAATATAATACATTTTCTGTATCCATTCCTCTGTTGAGGGGCATTTGGGTTATTTCCAGCTTCTGGCTATTATAAATATGGCTCCTCTGAACAAAGTAGAACATGTGTCCTTATTACATGTTGGAGCATCTTCTGGGTATATGCCCAGGAGTGGTATAGCTGGGTCCTTAGGCAGTACTATGTCCATTTTTCTAAGGAACTACCAGGCTGATTTTCAGAGTGGTTGTATCAGCTTACAATCCCACCAGCAATAGAGGACTGTTCCTCTTTCTGTACAAAATTAGGGAAATGACATCCTTCGCAATAGTCACAAACAATATAAAATAAATTGGTATGACTTCACCCAAACAAGTGAAAGATCTATACAATATGAACTTCAAGTCTCTGAAGAAAGAAATCAAAAAGAACTCAGAAGATGGAACGATCTTTCATGATCATGGATTCGCAGGATTTATGTAGTAAAAATGGCTATCTTGCTGAAAGCAATCTACAGGTCCAATGCTATCCCCATTAAAATTTCAACTCAAATCTTCATAGAGTTAGAAAGAGCAATTCTTGAATTCATTTGGAATAACAAAAAACCAAAGATAGTGAAAACTATTCTCAACAATAAAAGAACATCTGGGGGAATCACCATCCCTGACCTCAAGCTGTACTACAGAGCAATAGTGATAAAAGCTGCATGGTATTGGTACGTGACAGGCAGGTAGATGTATGGAATAGAAATGAAGACCCAGAAGTGAACCCACACACCTATGGTCACTTGATCTTTGACAAAGAAGTTAAAACCATCCAGTGGACAAAGGACAGCATTTTCAACAAATGATGCTGGTTCAACTGGAGGTCAACATGTAAAAGAATGCAAATTGATCCATTCTTATGTCCCTGTACAAAGCTCAAGTCCAAGTGGATCAAGGACCTCCACATAAACCCAGACACACTGAATCTAACAGAAGAGAAAATGGGGAAAATCCTAGATCACATGGGCATAGGGGGAAATTTCCTGAACAGAACACCAATGGCTTTTTCTCTAAGATCAGGAATTGACAAATGGGACCTCATAAAATTGCAAAGCTTCTGTAAGGCAAAGGACACTGACAATAGGACAAAATGGCAACCAACAGATTGGGAAAAGATCTTTACCAATTCTATATCCAATAGAAGGCTAATATCCAATACATACAAAAATACTCAAGAAGTTAGACTCCAGAGAACCAAATAACCCTATTAAAAATGGAGTACAGTGCTAAATAGAATTCTCAACTGAGGAAAGTCAAATGCCTTAGAAGCTCCTAAAGAAATGGTCGACACCCTTTGTCATCAGGGAAATGCAAATCAAAATGACCCTGAGATTCCACCTCACACCAGTTAGAATTCTAAGGTCAAAAACTGAGGTGACAGGAGATGCTGGCGAAGATGTAAAATCCTTTATCTTTTAACATTACCAATATATAATTGAGTATAAGGAGAAATAAAATTTACTTCTGCAAAAGAAATAAAATTTATTTCTCCTTATACTCAATGAGTGTAATTATAATTGTAATTGGATTTAGTTATACCACATTGATCTTGGACTTCTATATGTTGTTATAATTTTCCTTTTCATTTTAATATTACCTGACCTTGGAAGTTAATTTAGTATTCATTTTTATTTACACATTCTCCTTTAGATTCAGCTTTCCTTCTGTTTCTCAATCTCTTAATTTCACTTTCTTCCCTTTCCTTTCTTCCGTCTTACTCTATTTAGCTTTAAGGTAATACGAACATATTCAAATAATATATCATTTCATATACAATGAATTCAAAGTCTTATTGCTTCTCCCTCTTCTTTGCTGTGTGATACCAATAGCATATATTTACTGAAATATATGCTGTAATGCCACAAAATAACCTGCCATTATTCTTGTTTTAAGTAGTCTGTTATATTTTAAGTACATTCAAAAGGAGAGAAACATTTTCTTATACTTAAAGACACCTTCAGCATTTTCCACTGTTTTTCCCTTTGTGTGGATGCATGTTTTGTTTCCTACTGCTTCAAAAGTGCCCTTGAGTATTCTGTCTCCTTCTTGCCAGCTGAAAAAGAATTCTCTTGGCATTTGTTTGTCTGCAAAAGTGTTTATTTAGTTTTCATTGTTGAAAGACACTTTTCTATCTCACTTGCTTTTCTTTTCTTTTTTTTTTTTTCTTCAAGACAGGGTTTTTCTGTGTAGCCTTGGCTGTCCTGGAACTCACTCTGTAGACTAGGCTGGCCTCGAACTCAGAAATCTGCCTGCCTCTGCCTCTCAAGTGCTGGGATTAAAGGCATGTGCCACCACTGCCCGGCTTCACTTGGTTTTCTTCCTTCATTTCTCCTTATTTCCCTCTCTTTACACCCAGCGGTCTTCATTTTATATATTTTTCTACTAATACCTGGCCCATTTTTTACATTAATTGACATTTCTCATCTTAAATCTTTGGGAAGTCAGTAAGAACACTTTTCTATTTTTATTTATATTTGGTGGATAACTTGTTTTAGTTAATATTATTGTGATTTTTGTTGATATATATTTGTTTGTGTGCATCAAACTTGGAGTTTTTCATAGATCACAAATTTATAATATTCACCAATTCTCTTAAAAATTGTCATTAATTTTCACTTTCTTCTCTCCCATTTTTCTTTACTTGTGGTGGTCTATAAGAGCACATATTATAGAAAATAGATGTAGATGTAAATATGGGTATACAATAGGTCATGACAATTCTAATATATTTTTAGTCTTTTATTGTTGTAGTTCCCAGAGATATCCTGCTGTTTTGGTTAGCTGGCACACTCTTTTGTAGTGTATAGTGTACTATTAATGTAGAATTTTAACTTCTGATATCTTCCTTTAATTCTCTGTTCAAATAGAATATTGTTAAAAAGTGTTTAAAGAACACATTTGCTACTTCCATAACTCTGGTTCTGTTTCTACTAATTTTCTTCTGATTATGCATTTTAATTTGATATTTTTAAATGTATGTGTGTCTATGTTCTCTTATTTGACATAGAATATCAATCTGCATCTCTACCATACTTAGTGACAAGTTTCTTGGTATGCATGTTATTTATGGATCAAGTTGGATAGTTTGAGAATTGTTCTCTAGGGCAAGTGTGAGATCATCTGTATTCTTGGCATAGCTTAGCCATGACATTAAATATGTGATATGTGCAGAATCCTGTTCAATGTTCTAGACAGTCAATGTTTTTTTCTCCTCATTGTAGGAAGAGATATAAATTCCAGCCCATTGTGCACCGCAGACTTGGTGAATGGCCTTGCCTTCCTCAAGAGCTCCTGTTTCAAATTTATTACTTTTATTCTTGGAAATGACTGGTTTTCAGCTAAAAACTTCTAAAGGCTGCTTTTTTTTACACATAATTTTTTTTAATTAGGTGTTTTCTTTATTTACATGTCATACAATATCTCCTTTCCAAGGTTCCCCTCCAAAAAAAGAAAAAAAGAAAAAAGAAAAGAAAAGAAACAAAAACAAAAACAAAAACAAACCCCTGTTCCCTCCACCCTCCCCCTGCTCACTACCTCACCCTCTCCTGCTTACTGGCCCTGGCATTCCCCTACACTGGGGCACAGAACCTTCACAGGGCCAAGGGCCTCACCTCCCATTGATGACCGACTTGGCCATCCTCTGCTATACACATGATGCTGGAGCCATAAGCCCCACCATGTGTGCTCTTTGGTTGGTGGTTGAGTCCCTGGGAGCTCTGAGGGTACTAGTTAGTTCATATTGTTTTGTCTTAGGGGGCTGCTTTTAAGGTATGTGCTTAGGTCTGGCGTTTCCAGCATCAGCTCTGCCAAGGCCAATAGCCACCTCTGGTATGTGCTCTCTGTAGCTTCACCTCTGGCTCTAACTGGATCTCCTTCACTTTATTACTTTCTGGAAACTGCCTCCAGGTCGAAAAGTAGGGGGATTTTTCAGCTTATCTTTTTTGATTATCCTTTGTCAGAGATCAGAGTCCTGACTATCTGTTGTTCAATGTAAAAGCCAGTGTTTGTGTACATTTTATTCTTCTCACTGTACATGTGTCAAAAGCAAATCCAACAGGATTTAGTCTTTCCAGACACAGCAGTAAAGAGTAACTGTCCCTGAGAGGATGGCTACATATTTTTATTATATTTAATAGAATTCCTAATCATCTGTACACTTACTTGAAAATTTTAAAAATCAATAATTTAAAAAAAATGTGCAAACTAACTCATGTAAAAACAATCTACCTACATTGTTTGGTAGCATAAGCATAACTTGGTACTGGTCCTGAAGAAATGGCTCAGTGCTTAAGAACACTTGCTGTTCTTGCAGGGGATCTATATTTAGTTTCCAGTAACCACATAGTGACTCACAAAATCACCTAAAAGTCCAATTACAAGGGATGAAGTATCCTCTTCTGGTCTCTGTGGGCAGCCCTCACACATGAGGTACACATACATCCATTCAAGCAAAAGACACATAAAATAAAATAAATCTTAAAAATTGTATCTGAACACATTTGAAGTCAAAGTAAGGTAGCAGGATGTGAAAAGAAGGTTGGAAAAAGAGCCTTAGAGCATCAGAGGAGGTCTCAGTCTCACATAACAGAGAAAAGTGATAAGAACAAATTAAAAATACAAATTATATAATTAAATCCTTGACATAGGCATTGGTTAATGTTGCTTCAAGAATGAATAAAGACACCATAATAGCATCATGCCTTTGAAAAGAATGTATATACACTCATTAAAGATACTTAATTGTCAAAAGTTGTAGTGCTCATCTGAGCCTGAAGTGAGTAACACTGCTTTTGCTAGTAGAAGGTCTGTTTTCAGAGGTGAGAGTTGGCATCATGAAGGCATGAGTAACTGTAGAAATTTCTCAGAATAACAAAATACGGCATATGTATTGATTCTTCCTTTCTGTAGAGACTTTTCTACACAATTGACAATATTCATTCACAACAGGATTTCTTACAATATTACTGTCAATTCCAAATGGTGATTCTGTGTATGAACTAAGATTTTTGTAATAATCTAAATATTATTATCATTCTTACAGTGTTCACATTGGATTTTCTTAGCAACCAAAAGTAAAGCTTCGTGTCTTTTGTCATAAAATTGTAGCAGTTACCTAAAATCTTCAGTTCCACCTTTTGTTTCTTTTGTTTCTCCCTCAGTCTCAGTTTCTTCTCCCAGTGTCCCCAAAGTCTAAAATCTCAGGAAGAATGTTATAGATTTCCAAATCAATCATGAATGTGTAAAATACCATTTAACAGAAATTACCTATTTCACTTTTTGTTTTTTGTTTTTTCTTCGTTTGCAGTGCTGTGGTGGTGAGACATATTGGACAAATGGGTGCATTATCTCTCTCCTCTCTCATTCTTTTATCTCTCTAACTCCATGAACTCAAGATTAAGCTGAGGCAGACGTTTTGAACCCCTGATCCTCTGATCTCTCTCTCTCTCTCTGAAGTGTTAAGATTATACTTGTGCACTACTATAACTGATGTAAATATAATTCCTTTCCATTATGTGTGTGTGTGAGTGTGTGTGTTTATGTATGTGTGCTCTTGCTCACGCGTGAGCATGTCCAAACACATGTGATATTTGTCTAAATGTGTTTGTAAGCATTTGCATGACCATCTATGCAAGAGTGAAATTGTGCACAGGTACAAATGAAAAACAGAGACTGACAATAGATGTCTCCCTCAGTATGTCTCCACCCTACCTTTTTGAGATACTGTTTCTCATTTGAACCAGGAGCTCATGAATTCAGCTATAGTCAATAGCAAGGTCCAGGGATCTTCCTGTTTCTAATCCTGTAGCTCTGAGGTTGTAGATATTTGCTACCATGCCTGGACTTTACATGTGTATTGAGTATCCAAGCTCAAGAATACCAAATTTATATTTATAAAGCAAGCACTCTATTAACTGATTGATCTCCCCCAAGTCCCTAATATATTTCTTTTTTTCTTTTTTTCGAGACAGGGTTTCTCTGTGTAGCCCTGGCTGTCCTGGAAATCTCTTTGTAGACCGGGCTGGCCTCGAACTCAGAAATCTGCCTGCCTCTGCCTCCTAAGTGCTGGGATAATAAGACGAGTATAAACCTTGCTTCATGATCTACAGATTTCAAGTCTGACGTGAAAATAGTATTAACAGTTTTTGACATCCTAATCAGAGCTCCCGTGTCCGAGTTTTTCCATCAACTCCATTCTCTGGTAAGATTGGAACTCTTACCAGCTCCGCTGGAAACAAGAATGTTGTCAGTTAAGATTTGCTGCTCCATTGCTAAAGAAGAGTTGACAGATTTAGTACAATTTTTAATGGCACTATGATTTCACAATCTGAAAGTTACTAGCACTCTCATCCCTTAATAAGAACATTGATGGTCTTCTCAATATTTCAAGGAGTAACTGAGTTATCCTCTCCAACTATTGAAATCCTAGAAGGCATCTGTTTCCAAGATAAGGATGCTTTGTCTACATTCAATGCATGTCATTTGGTATAGCTACCTTCACACTTTAGCATCATCTTTGGTGATCTTTCTGAATGTTCTAAAGCTACACTAACTGCCTATCACACATGTAGGGACCTTGTCCCTCAACATCAGGCAAGGACAAGCTAAAGTTCTGCCTGCTGCTTATCAACAACCTACCAAGTTGTCACACAAAGCTGGAGACCCAGGAAGCAACCTTACAAACCTTAGACTTTCTCTACCCAGGATTCCAAATACTTCCCTCCCATTGACCCATCCAAGGCCCTGTGCCATTTCTCCTGGTCTCCTTGTATTCCACACTCCACAAAGCCCTACTTCTCAGGGATCATCCACATGCTCCTACTAATTTAAAATGCTAGAACCAGCCAACACATGGAGAGGAAGCTTCATTTAAACAAAAATGATGGTGGAAATGAAAATCCAAACAGAAACTTGAATGGGAAGGCCTGATTAAAAAATAAAGGATCTGCTGCTGTTACAAGAACTCACTGACTCATTTTGACATTTATCTTCTGAACATGGTTTCCAGTGAAAATAACTACTAGCAAACGTTATTTTTCTGCAGCCTCCTCATCAGTTTAAGCCTTAAGATAATTCAAGAGAGTTAGAGATTTGCACCTGATTAAGACATTGGCTTCACCGAGAAGGCCACCATTGGGTTTTACTTTTGAACCTGAAAACTAAAGTTCTTTACATCTGCAATAAAGATGGACTAGAACAGTATCTTTAGTTCCTGTTAAGAATATTTATTTGCATTCATAAAATAGTTAACTACTGGACTCAAATTTTCTGTCTCTATTTTTCAGTATGGTTTCTTTACAAAGCTGTATCCAGTGTAGTTTTCTGTTAAAACAAGAGGCAGAATCTGGACATGACAACACACATCTGTAATGTCATCATTTAAGAAGCTGAACATGGTAGTATTATGAGATGAAGGCCAGCCTGAAAATGAACGTAAATTAAGGGAAGGCAGGATGAAGAATAGATGGAAGGAAAGAAAGACAAGATGGACGAGCAGGAGGAAAGAAGCTCAAGAGAGGCTTGTGCAGTGTACAGTCAGGGGGACACACATACACCATTGAGAAGAACCCCAACTTGAGTATTCTGCCTCCTGTGGAAAGAGGCCTGAGGAGATGGGGAGGAACAGGTATGTTTCAGATCTCTAAAAGGATTAACTGCTTAAATCCATGGTGTGACATGATTAGAGGTCAAGTTGTCCCAAGTCAATGGTCATAAGCATCAAGGATCACTTAACACAGACACTATAATAAGTTAATACTTTAAATTACTGTGATAATTAGCAAAATGTGAGTCAGAGTGATAAAATAGATACTTGATGTTGGAAAATAGATTCTGTGGGCTTGATGGACACAAGCTGGCAAGGAGTCTTTGGTATGGCAGAAATGAAAGATCTATAAAACAAAGTACAATAAAATGAAGGGTACTGGGGACAGAGCTCATGTAGCTGGAGTATTGTGAGTTGCAAAATGGAATGTTCTGTTCCTGTTTTCAAGGAATAATCCATTCACTTATAAAAGAGGCTAAATGATTATGATGATCATGTTGGTGGTGTGTGTGTGTGTGTGTGTGTGTGTGTGTGTGTGTGTGTGTGTGAAAGAGAGAGAGAGAAAGAGAGAGAGAGAGAATTAACTAATAATTAAAAGAGGGCATGAAATTGTTGGGGAATGGGAGAAAGTAGAGAGGGGAGTTCTAAAATTATGTAAACACTATTAAACTACCAAACAAATTTTTAAATGGAAAGTTGTGCACCTATTATCTCTAAATCTTAAGGTTGTTAATAATTTTCTTGAGTCTTTTTTCCAAGTTATCTATTACCATAATAATTTAGATGATCTATTTCATTTAATGTTTTCAGTTTTTAGAAACAAAAGTAGCATTAGCTATAATTCCTTACTATTTTTATATTTATCTGTGAAAAATTAAACACTAGTCCCTCAAAAATTCTTTTAAAATTTCAAAAGTATTAATGATGTGTTTATAACTCATGCCTTGAATATTTCTAAAAGAATTCTTACGTTTTTAATGTTGGAAAATAACCTAGCATAACAGAGGATGTTTGCATATATAAGAGATAAATTCAATCTATAAGAACAGCTGATTGTGCAAATTTTAAAAGAATTTAATAGAACATAGATGCAAAAAAAATCTGTACTATAATTTAAAAGCCACAGAATATTTTATTCTAATGTGAGAATTGAAAAAAAAAGAGATAAAAGTTATTTAGCAGATATTCCACAGCATTTCTTTTTCTTTTCTTTTAAAATTATTTTTAATTTATTTACAGTCCAGTCATTATCCCACTCCTGGTGAGCCCTCTCAGCACCTCTTCTAATTCCACCTCCCCACCCTGTCTCCAAGAGAATGTCCCCAAACCTTCACACCCCCTGAACCATGCCACCTCACTCCCTGGCGCCTCAAGTCTCTCAAGAGCTAGGTGCATTTCTCTTACTGAGGCCAGACCAGACAGTCCTCTCTTGTGTATCTGTTGGGGCCTCTTACCAGCTAGTACATGCTGCCTGGTTGGTGGCTCAGTGTCTGAGAGATATCTGGTGTCCAGGTTAGTTGAGAGTGTTGGTCTTCCTGTGTGGTTGGTCTCCTTCTGAACTTCTTCCAACTTTTCCCTAATTCAACTACAGGGTCTCTGACGTCGGTCTATTGGTTGGGTATAAGAATCTGCATCTGTCTCAGTGAGCTGCTTTTGTTTGGATTCTCAGAGGACAGCCATGTTAGGTTACTGCCTGTAAGCAGACCATAGCATCTGTAATAGAGTCAGGCCTTGGTGCCTCCGCTTGAGATGCATCCCAAGTTGGGCCAGTTATTGGACCACCTTTCCTTCAGTCTCTTCTTCATTTTTGTCCCTGCATTTCTTTTAGACAGGAACAATTCTGGATCAGAGTTTTTGTTGCAGGATGGCAACCCCATTCCTCCACTTGATGCCCTACGTTTCTACTGTAGGTGAGCTCAACAACTTCACTCTCCCTACTGTTGGGTATTTCATTTAAGGTCCCTCCATTTGAGTCCTGAGAGTCTCTCACCTCCCAGGTCTGTGGAACATTTTAGAGGATGCTCACCCCCCTCCAGGTTGTATTTTTCCATTCTTTCTACTAGCCTCCAGAGCTTCTCTCATGTTTTCCCCTACTGCCCATACCTGATCATATACCCCCTATCCTATCCCCGTCCCTCCAGGCTCCTCCCTTCCTTCCCCTCTCTGCCTCCCCTGATTGCTTTCTTCTCCCAGACAAGTGGGATTGAAGCATCCTTACTTGGGACCTTTGGCTTTTTAATCCCCTTGAGTTCTGTGGATTGCATCTTGGGTATTCTGTACTTTTTTGGCTTATTACTCACTTATTAATAGTGCATACCATGCATGTCCTTTTGGGTCTGAGTTACCTTACTCAGGATGATATTTTCTAGTTCCATCCATTTGCCTGGAAAACTCATGATGTCCTTTTTCTTAATAGTTGAACATTATTCCATTGTGCAAATGAACCATATTTTCTGTATCCATTTTTCCATAGTGAGAGATCTAGGTTGTTTCCTGCTTCTGACTATCATAGATAAGGTCACTATGAACATAGTGGAGCATGTGCCCCTATGGTACTGTGTATCATCTTTGGGAATATGCCCAGGAGTGGTAAAACTGGGTCTTAAGGTAGATCTCTTTCCAATTTCCTGGTGAATCTCCAGATTGATTTCCAGAGTGGTTGAACCAGTTTGTAATTCCATGAGCATTGGAGGAGTGTTTCTTCACATCCTAGTCAACATGTGCTGTCACCTGAGTTTTTGATCTTAGCCATTCTGATTGTATAAGGTGGGCTCTCAGGGCCATTTTAATCTGCATTTCCCTGAGGACTAAGGATGGTAAATATTTCTGTCAGTGCCTCTCCACCATTCAGATTCCTCTGTTGTGAATTCTTTGTTTAGCTCTGTACTCAATATTTGATTGGGCTGTTTCATTTTATGGTGGTTAGCTTCTTGAGTTCTGCAAATATTTTGGATATTATCCCTCTATCAGATGTGGGGCTGGAGATTATTTTCTCAACCTATAGGTTGCCAAGTTGTCCCATTGTCTATGCCCTTTGCCTTACAGAAACTTTTCAGTTTCGTGAGATCCCATTTATCAATTCTTGATCTTAGAGCCTGAGCCATTAGAGTTCTGTATAGAAAATTTCCCCTTGTGCCAATAAGTTCAAGGCTCTTACCCACTTTCTCTTCTATTAGATTCAGTGTATCTGGTTTTATGTTGAAGTCCTTGATCCACTTGGACTTGAGCTTTGTACAAGGTGACAAATGTGGATCTATTTTCATTTCTCTACATACTGATTGCCAGTTAGATCAGCACCATTTATTGACGATGCTTTCTTTTTTTCATTGTATATTTTTGTCTTCTTTGTCAGAAATCTAGTATCCATAAGTGTGAAGTTTTACTTCTGGGTCTTCAATCTATTCCACTGATCACGCTGTCTGTCACTGTGCCAATACCATTCAGTTATTATCGCTCTTGCTCTCTAGTACAGCTTGATGTCAGGGATGGTGATCTCCCCAGAAGTTCTTTTATTTTTAATAACTTGGTTTTGCTGTGCTAGGTTTTTTTTTTTTTTGTTTTCTCATATGAAATTGAGAATTGCTCTTTCTATGCATAGCATGATTTCTTAAACCTATATTTTTACAATGACAGATTTGGGTTAAAATGGCTGAACAGTAGGACAGTTGGTTTTCAGCCGTGGAAGCAAGTACACAAGAGGCCACCTGAGGAAAAGCTGTTGTCCTCCACAGACCTGGCAGGATAATAAAATAAACTTGACATTTCTCACTCTTTATAGAGTAAACAAACATCATCTTCCTGTGAAACACAACTTAAAAATATAGACAAGGAAATGTAGACTTCATAAAATAGGAGGCTCTCGTCTCAGTGATACCCAGTGTGACCTTCCTAATACACGAGCTGTGACGAAACTAAGGATATGGAAGAGACAGAGATAGCCTTTATTTTGAGCTTCGTTTTATTCCCTAAAAACATTTACTGTTCTTGTTGTGATAATTTTTATATGCTTCAGAACTAGCAAATGTAGATATAGATCCTTTCACTACTGCTCCTAGTGTGTATCTCCTTTGGCAAGTCGGGTCACTCTTTTGTGTCTTGATTTTCTTGTTTATAACATGGAGATGATCGGAGCTACTTTAACATGGCAGGACAGGGGCTTAATTGGGTAGACTTTTGGGGAAACATTGATCATTGTGACGATTGTGGATTTTGTTCTCCTGAAATTAAAAAGTATTATGATTCGTAGGTTTGAAGGGGTTTTTCTGTATCATAATTTTCTATGCTCATCTATACACCTAAGGACCAAATATCTATATCTATCTATCTATCTATCTATCTATCTATCTATCTATCTATCTATCTACCTACCTATCTATCTATCTATCTATCTATCTATCTATCTATCTATCTATCTATCTCTATCTACCTATCTATCTAAGCCATTAGACTTATTATTGTTTTGTTCAATACTAAGGACTGAACCTGGAATATTGTGTGTTCATTCGGTAAACTCTGGACAATTCAGACACCTCTACACAATTAAAATACCTGTGCATCATTTCCACCCTACATTATGTAGATCATCTTCTGGTCGCTTTTCATTGGACTCATATGTACAACTCCAGTTTGAGTTCAGAATAGACAGCAAAATTAATCTCAAATCTCACACATAAGTGCAAAAACTGAGTGTTTACTCAAGTTAATCTTGTGTGTTGTGTATTCAAACTATGAGTTCTGTGCCCCAATATCAGGTTGAAGTCTGGACATGGGCATTGAATTAATGAACATTCTGTAAAGAATGCTCCCTAATAATCTCTGATTGGATAATAAAAGATTACTGCTTATGACTCGGCAGGAGAGAAATGAAGGCAAAAGTTGAGAGTGAGTAGGGGGTCTCAGGTAGAGACCATGAGGAGAAGGGAAAAGATAGAGGAAGAAGAGGTTTACAAGAGGACAGATGGATCCTGAGGATAGACCATAAACTATGAGAAAATTACCATGAGGACACACTTGGAGCCAAACCAACAGAACAAGACTCAGTTGGCAAGTAACATGGAGGCTTTGGCTGGGTTATAGATTAGAATAGCTTAGAACCTGCCCAGGTTAGGCTTATACATTGGCAATAAAAATGCCAGGTTTCTTTGTCTTTTATTTGGGAGTTATATGGTATAGAGTTGGTGTGGAAACCACCCATAAAATTAATCCTATAGTACATATCTATGTCTATGTTGAGAATGCAGACCAGATAGCAGTTATTCCCGTGAATATATGCCCGTGTGTGTGTGTGTGTGTGTGTGTGTGTGTGTGTGTGTGTGTGTGTGT
>JADRCD010232514.1:14836-29841 GCA_019843815.1 Montemys delectorum
TGTGTGTGTGTGTGTGTGTGTGTGTGTGTGTGTGTGTGTGTGTGTGTATTTGCAAAGAATGGAAGGCAAAAGCAAACAGGCTGGGCTGGTCCCATCCTTAGCTTTATGTATAGAAAATTCTCAGTAAGTAAAATATTAAGTATGATGTCCTAACATTGTTCAGAATATTCTGTTACATGAAAAAGTGGGGATTAGTTTGCTGGTCCAGTTAAGGAAACTAAACAGATGATTGGGAAATGTGAAGGTTATTATACAAGATAATTATCTACTAATTATTCTATTGGTATATATCCTTAGAAGCCAGGAATAGACAGAGGAATAAGGGAAATATAGAGAAACACTTCATCCATTTTCATTTTGGAGCTAGACGTGATAGGCCAACCAACGTGAATAGTCACTGTGAGCTAGAAGGTCCAGGAAAGAGGTCTTCCTCAGACATTTGGAAAGAACACAATGCTGCTGACAGAACCTCAATACAATGGGGCTCATTTTGGGATTCAGACCATTAGAATGGTAAGACAGAAACATTTTTGTGGGAATGAATCCAGCAGGAGAAATTTAGTTCACAACCACAGGTAAATAACAGAAGTGAAATTATGACTTAAGGAAATAGAAGATTCCTCTCTCCTGGACAAGGAGGACATTCACGTCCAGTTGTCAGCCAGAGAGATAGAATGCATGGAGTTTAAAAGGCAAAACAGAAAGCAAATAAATTTAGTTTCTTGGCATACCATGAATAATTCTTGGTTAGCCAGCTGTTTATAATAAATGTGTTCTCATTAGTTATTTAATATAAGTTAGAATGGGTTTGCGTATTTTGTGTCATTTGTAAACCAAAGAGTTTTAATTAATAGGGCTGTTATCCTAACAGTAGGTAAACACAGGTTACCCCAACAATGATCTTTGAGAACTACAGATTTATGAAGAAAACAATAATTTCTGCCTTTTGACTATGCCATTGTTTTTAACAATGTAACAGAAGACTACTTTTTGTCTGGCCTCAGTGGAAGAGGATTTGCCTAATCCTATAGAGACTTGATTTCTTAGAAAAGGGGGATACGTGTGTGTGTGTGTGTGTGTGTGTGTGTGTGTGTGTGTGTGTGTGTGTGGTGGGTGGGGTGCTTTCAGAGGCAAAAGGGATGGGAGAAGTGGTGAAGAACTCTTAGAGGGAGGATTGGCGAGGGGAATCAACATTTGGAATGTAAATAAATAAAACAATTTTTACAAAGTAATTCTTTTTTATTAGATACTTTCTTTATTTACATTTTAAATGATATCCCCCTTTCTGGTTTTCCTTCCAAAAAAAACCCTATTCCCTACCGTCCCCGTGCTCCCCCACTCACCAACCCACCCTCTCCCACTTCCTGGCCCTGACATTCCCCTACACTGGGGCATAGAGCCTTCACAGGATCAAGGGCCTCTCCTCCCATTGATGAATGACTAGGCCATCCTCTGCTACATATGTAGCTCGAGCCATAAATCCCACCATGTGTACTCACTATTTGGTGGTTTAGTCCCTGGGAGCTCTGAGGGTACTAGGTAGTTCATATTGTTGTTCCTCCTAAGGGGCTGCAAACCCCGTAAGCTTCTTAGATCCTTTCTCTAGCTCCTTCATTGGGGACCCTGTGCTCAGTCCAATGGATGACTGTGAGCATCTATTTCTGTATTAGTCAGGCACTGGTAGAGCTTCTCAGGAGACAGTAATATCAGGCTCCTGTCAGCCAACACTTGCTGGCATCCACAATAGTGTCTGGGTTTGGTGATTGGATATGGGAAGGATTCCCATGTGGGGCAGCCTCTGGATTCTCCTTCCTTTAGTCTCTGCTCCATACTTTGTCTCTGCTACTCCTTCCATGGGTATTTTGTTCTCTCTTCTAAGAAAGATTGAAGTATCCACACTTTGGTCTTCCTTCTTCTTGAGTTTCATGTGGTTTGTAGATTGTATCTTGGGTATTGTATTCTGAGCTTCTGGGCTAATAGCCACTTATCAGTGAGTGCATACCATGTGTATTCTTTTGTGATTGGGTTACCTCACTCAGGATGATATTCTCTAGATCCATTCATTTCCCGAAGAATTTCATAAATTCATTAATTTTAATAGCTGAGCAGTACTCCATTGTGTAAAGAAACCATTGTGCTGGTCTCCAGGGAGTGCTCTGACCCCGGGACTCAGGTGAGATCATCATTTTCCCTATGGTGACCCTCTAAAAAATTAATTCTTAAACATCTTACTTTACTACTGCTACTACTACTACTACTTTAAACAGCTATACTTCTTTTTGTTATATCTTCTTTATATTTATTTTTTAATAATTAGCTCTTTGAGAGTTTTCTACATGTTACTTTTTTCCTAATAAAAATTTCTACAAATATACATTGTTTCATGCACTGAGAAACTGAAATTCCAAATGTTTTAGACCTTCTGAGTGAATGAAAAATTCAAACCTTAGTTTTCTTTCAGCAATGTCCTACTGTGTCATTTATTCAATCATATTTACTGATATTATATACTAAACACAGTGACATAAGCATTTTAGAATTTAATAAAGTTTCATTATATGCATAAAACATTCATATTTCTTGCTCTATTATTTCTATCTTACAGATGACACACAGAATCTCTTTTGAAAACTTGTAAATAATAGCAAAAACTGTCAAACCAGTCAGTCAAGATCTTGCTAATTCTGTTTATCTCTACCATTCTCAGCCTAGGGGCTAAATACACAATCTGAATACATATGTAGTCTGCTCTACCAGAGGTGGCATTCTCATTAAAGAGAGATAATAATAAAGCCTGTAATCTGAGAGCACTTATGGTAATAGGATTAAGTAGGAATATTGAAGGATGACATATGGAGGAATAATGAGGTGTCCAACGTTGTTCAAAGAACTTAAGAGAGATCAAATAAGGAAAGTGGGGAAGGGCTGCTCCCTAGGGAGACAGAGAGGGATAATTACAGAAGGAGGTAGGAGAAAGTAAAGAGGAAGAGCAGGAGGGGTACAAATAATTTGACAGGGGAAATGGGAAGGGGGGCTTCTTAAGGGAAGAGTGGGAAGGTAAATACAGGAGGAGGAGGTCATGCTTACAATAACAATACAAAGAGTTGAAAAAGTCACAATAAATTATATTGTCAACTCTAGGTAGAAAGACATAGAAGAAAGAAAGGAAGGAAGAAAGAAAGAAAGGAAGGGAGGAAAAGAAAAATATAAAGTTCTGTAATACATTTAATTTAGTAAACACATACACATCGTTTTAGTGAACTTTTTCTTGTCTGGGCTGACAGTGCTCGCCCAAGAACCAAACACTACCTAACAAACACCAATATATCAGTCTTGTAAGACTTCTTTGGGCTATTGGCCAGGGATAGCTAAGAGACTTCCCCAAAATGCAGCTTAATGATTTTGCCTCTGCTTACCTGTGTGAGTGGAAGTCTCTCCTGCTGAAGACCCCATGCACTTCAGTAACAAGGTCCAGAGGCTCCTGAACTGGAACTGACCTGAATGTCCCCTTCCTGAGGACTTTTTTCAAGGCTATAGAATATGGCACACACTCTTTCTTTTTTTTTTTTTTAATTAGATATTTTCTTTATTTCATGTAAATTTTTCCTTTCCCAGGTTCCCCTCCAAAAAACATACAAACAAACAAAAACAACAAGAACAAACCCCTTTTGCCTCCCCCCTCCCCATGCCTGCCACCTCACCCTCTCCCACTTATTGGCCCTGGCATTCCCCTACACTGGGGCACAAAACCTTCACAGGGCCGAGGTCCTTTCCTCCTATTGATGATCGAATTTTCAATCCTCTACTATACACATGCTGCCAGAACATTCAGTCCTACCCTGTATAGTCCTTGATTGGTGGTTGGGTCCCTGGGAGCTCTGAGGGTACTAGTTAGTAATTGTTGTTCATCCTAAGGGGCTGCAAATCCTTCAGCTCCATAGAACTTTTCTCTAACTTCTTCATTGGGGACCGTGTACTCAGTTCAATGAATGGCTGTGAGCCTCTACATCTGTATTAGTCAGGTATTGTCAGAGCCTCTCAGGAGATAGCTATATGCTTGTCCTTCCTTCAGTCTCTGCTCCATAGTTAATCTCTGCCACTCCTTCTGTGGGTATTTGATTCCCCTTTTTAAGAAGGAATAAAATGTCCACCTTTTGGTCTTCCTTCTTCTTAAGTTTCTTGTGGTTTGTGTGACACTCTTTCAAAAGGAGGAGGCAATAAAGAATCACATTCAGCTGTGATTCTTATAAAACATATTAAAGAGTCAAGATGTGGAGTATGTTGTGTTTGGTGTCTAATTTCATGTATCTGCTGTAATGTAATGTAAGTGATGTGCATACATTAGGAGTATACATGAGGACATTTATGAAAGATATTGACATTTGTATAGAACAATAGAGAGTAGTCACGCTCACCAGTGTAGCCAGGAATTACCACTTGCAGTCTATATAGTACAAGATGGTTAAGGGAATGCAATGTAGTTTGGCTTCTTGATCTTGAGTCCTTGATTCTGGGTCTAAAAGAATTTACATTTTTCACTGAGGGTACTAGCTATTGAACCTTAAGTTTCAGAACAGATATTACTTTATACATGTCTCTGCTACACATGCCTGCAGATTTAGAGTGAATTGCATTGGTGTGAGCATATTGTGAAGCTTCCCAGACTCCTTTATAACATGGACAAATTCTCTCAATAAGGCACATTTTACTAAAGTCAGTATATATACTTTTGGTTCTCTTGCTCTGAAGAACCCTAACTAATGCTCTAATTAAAAAGATGCAGGTAGAAATAAATGTGTCCCTTTCCTGAAATTGAAATAAGGCCAATGTGAATAAAGTTATAATTAAATTAAAATTCAAGAATGAGAATTGAGACAACATAAGAGTTCTAATTTGTTTTCTATTTATCTAAGTATTTCTCAAAATGAAATTGCCTTATAAGTTAATAGACATTATTAATCATCAAATCTTATTTCAGTAATGAATTGTATGTGTCTAATAAACTAAATAAAGTCCAATGTCCTCCTTCATCTACCTACTGGGAGGACAGTGCTGTCACTACAAAACACAGTGGTACTATATGCCAGCTATTTCTGTTTCAGGTTCAAACTCTTGCAGCATTCCTCGCTACTAAAACTTTGTTTAATGAGTTTACCCAAAAGTACTAGTGTATTTGGTTAATGTTAGCATATTACAAATAACTGAACCCACCCTGTCATTTTAACAGTGGGTTATTAATCACTAATGTGATTCATTTTGTGTAAACTATACAAATATCTACAAGTATATATGTATGTTTAGAATATGTAGTTAATAAATTAACCAATACTATTCTTTCACACCCTGGAAAGGTTTTATTTACTGTATACTTTGAAAGCATGTTTTATTTGATTGAATACTATAGATAAGTGATATTCCTGAGAATTTTTTAAAATACCCTTTACTATCCATTCAACAATAGAGAACATGAGAACAGATATGCTTAGGACGTCTTTTGTGAATTATAAAAGTAAATTAAGAATTACTCATATCTACTAATATTTAGATTGGGTTATTAAAATCTGCTTTCTTATCATAATTTTAATATTTTAGCACAAAGCAAAACAACTCAATAAAATTATATGCAACTATGCAATTATTGTATAAGGCATAAATCTCTAAAATACAGTTTGATTCAAATAAAGATCTATTTAAAAAAGAAAGATTAACATTGCACATGGAGGATGCTATGAACTGATTGCTTTTTGAAAATTCAACAGACTCTTAGTTAATCTTTCCCTAATTGCTCACATTTATCTCAGGTTCCCATCATTTTGGACACAAACACCAAAGGCAGGCTGTACAAGAACACCAAAGGCAGGCTCTATGAGAACAGGGATCAGTGAACTAGGATGGTAGAGGGGATGGCTCTCTTTTCAGGATGATATTAATATTTGTTTATTTTTTGTTATTTTAATGATTTTATTTTTTTTCAAATTTGAGTGTATGAGTGTTTTCCCATCTGTAAGTCTGTCCACCATGTGCATGTTGTACCTGAAGCCTGAAGAGAGTATTGGATCTCTTGAGGCTGTGGTTGTAAGTTACACGTGGTCTGTAGAAAGAGCAGCCAGTGTTCTTAACCACTTAGCCATCGCTCCAGCCCCAGACAACGCCAATGTTAATATACTTAATTTTCTAAAGTTAGAGGTATAAAATTTGTTGACTAATTGGTTTTCATGAATTAAAGTTTTCTTAGAGCAATCTATATTTTAAAATATGCAGCTACACATGTGATGTAAGTACTCTTTTGTAAATTTACCCTCTAAGAATATTCCAGTCAAATGTTCCAGTACAGAGAATAGCATTTATTTAAGAAGAATTTGAGCTGACAAAAATCCTTCGAATGGAACATTTTAATTAAGGTCTTGCAATGAGACAAACTAAAAGATCCGATTTCTTTGTTTTATTTTGTAAAATAATTTGCATTTCATGTTTAAATATAGAAAGTAAGTCTAAAATGAGGAAGGATAAACCTGATTTTTTAGTTATATGAATTTTGAGAGCAGGAAATTTTCACAAAACTATGAATCTGCATTTAAACTACATTAACTGTTTTCATATCTCAGCAGTTTTGACAGAAATGCTTTCCATAGTATATCCAATAGAACAGCTGAGGGGCAGAGGGGCTCAGTGTCATTTTCTGGTTTTCATTCTTTATGTTTTGTTCCTTTTTATCTATAAAAATTATGTACTTTCCTCATACAGCAGATCAAGATAAAAGCTAAGTATGATGAAGAATAGGAACACAAAAACTTGAACAACCAGGAGGAAACAAAAGCAAACCAAGATTCTATACTTCCATCCCCAGCATAGATTCCCTCCCTAGACCATCAATGTCTCTATGAAGGACTTGGAAAAGGTATTTTTCTGAGAACAAGTTACCCATTTCAGACCTCCTGACTTGTGTACATATATGCTCCTATACTAGAGGTATACATAAAGACCTCAACCACCACACATAGCATATGACAAATCCTTCAAACCCAGCTTAGCTGCCTTCACTCCTCTGGGCTGCTTAGGTTGTATGCTTGTTTGTATGTTTGTTTATTTTTTGTTTGTTTGTCTGTCAGTCTTTATCTTCCCTTCCCAGCCACCTTCTTCTAGCAGAGGTTACAAATACCTGTCCATCCAATTAGCTCTGGCTGACTGTATATCTGGGCCAGAATATGATGGTTTATTTCACTAATTGGATATTTTATTATTATCAGGTTTTCCTTAATCTCTGATTCACAGTTCTTTTGCTTAAGAGAAATGATCTGATATATTTTCACCAGGCAACACCCATATTTGAATAGAATTGCTCTTAGTAACTAGTCACTGTTCTTTTTCTTCTCTCCCCATTTTGAATTCCCCTGACCTAGTGCTCTATTTATTCTCTCTCTCTGTCTCTCTCTGTCTCTGTCTCTGTCTCTGTCTCTCTCTCTCTCTCTCTCTCTCTCCCTCTGTGTTTATATGAGTATGTGTTTCTATATTTATATCTAAAATCAATCCATTATATCTGCCATCTTAACCTGAATATTATTTGAATATGAAACCTCTAGGCAATGGAAAATTCCCTGGTCATATGAATATCATCTAATATTATCTTTGTCTCCATAATTGTACCATTTTTAACCCCAATTCCAGATCATATCTGCCAGTCCTTTCCAAGATACTTATCAGCCTTACCATTCCTTAATATTTCATGTTAAACCTGAAATGACTAAAACAGATCCAGTCAGAAGTAGAACTATTGATGATTCTTCTTCTTTATCTTGCCAATTAAGTCATGAACACACCAATATGTCTACACAATATCTCCTCTTCTTAGCTTCCTACAGTATAACTGGATCTTTGCCAAAGGTTTAACACAGAAGGCCTGAAAAGGATCACAAGTTCTTCCAAAAGCTTTCAGAATCCTGGGGTAACTCAGAGCTCTGTGTAATTGCCTCTAACTCCTTCAGGCATACCCAGGCTTGCTTTCAGTGACTAGAGTTTCATTTGCTCAATCTGTTTGATAGGCTCACAAGGGAAAATCACTCTTTTCATCACTTGGAGAGATGAGAAACCTCATAGCTTTAAATGTTGTAATTAAACTTTTCTAAATTTCCTTGAAAAGTAAAGGCACATGTATGCCTTTCTTTGTAAGCACTATTAAATAAAAACATCAGCCTGTTAAGTACTGAGAAAGGTAACATATGCATTTATTCCTATGATACCACTGAAACTTAAGTCTGGTGTTATAATCCATATTTAAATAGATGAAGATACTGACTCCTAAACTAAATGTGAACTATATTGTCAAATGGGATTAGTAAATGAAAAATCTGAGATGCGAACCTGTATGTCTGATGTGAGATATTCAATGGTGTTGCTATAGTTCACCCAAATATTTAACTTTATGATTCCCAATCCATTTAAGTGGGTGAGGTCATAGTCATCCACTTAGTAAAAGGGCCATGACACAGATGGGAGAGGGGCTTATTGGTCCCTGCTGCACCTTTGGAAACCACTGGCTATAGATGAATGCTGGGGTAATGGACTCTTCAGTTTGGTACCCATTTGAGAGTTCATCAGGCTTTAGCGGATAGTTCCACATCCATGGCCATGTGTATGAATGTGGTGGAACTCAACGGGTCACAATCAAACAAAACGACATGAATGTGGGAAAGAAGTTGAAGGAAGGAGAAGGCTTAACAGGGGTGAGAAAAACATAAAACGAGCATTGGACGGGAGTAAACAGAATGTGTTGTTCACATGTAAACATTGTCTAATAATTTAATTAATAGGAAAGAGGACCAGAAACTGGCAGTTGGCAGGAAACTTGAGAAGCAGAGTCGTTCTGGAAAAGTCCTAAGGATTGTACATGAGGAGGAGTAGGCAAGGGAGTCACTACTGTTACTAGCCAGATGATTCACCTAAGATGCAGAAGACAAAAGGATCTACCACTGTTACCAGGTATTTGGGTAACAGAGGCAGTAGTATTCAAGCGCTCTGTAAGCCTAGATTCATACAATTGGGAAAGAGGGAGCACTCTTAAAAATAATGCAAAATTACAAGTAAAAATTAAACATGAAAATGAATGTGAAGAGAATAGATGTCAGTTTCTTCAAACGCCAACCTACACCACGTATATTATAGTAACCCAAGGAATTCTATAATACTCTGTCTTCAGAAATCTCCAAGAATACCTTTCTAACTCACCTTTATCTACAGTTTGGGCTGAATATTTAGTTCTTTTTCAATCATTTCACGACAGTGATTTTCTAATATTCACTACAGAAAGCAGAAAAATAGAAAGGTTTTCTGTGCAATTGAAATTTGTGTTTTATTCACAGTATATAAGTTTTTATTTTGATTTTTACAACTCACAGTGGAAAATGCCATCTAAAATTCTGGGAATAATATGAAATTTAGAAAAACCTCTATTTAGTTTCTGCCTTTTTTTTTTAATATTAGGCACACTCTATATTTAGTTTAACATTACACTTTTACACACAAGCACAGAAGATTTTTGAATTGTAATATTCACAATTACAATGAAGATGAATTCAGATATATGGTTTGATTATATTATAATTGATCCATGACCTGGCTCATTACAGGAAACAGGAATATTGGCTAGAAAAGATCCCACTTAATCTGTGATCTGATCTGACATGTTTTAAAGAAGTAAGTTCTAATTCCATGCAGTAAAATTTTTATTACCCACATGTTTCTTATGTGAGACAGTTTATCATGTGTTGATATCATGGTGAAATAACATGCATATGTTTTATGGTCATAGAAGGAATGGTAACAATTCTCTAGAAGATGTGAATACATATCAGAATGGAGTAATAAATTATAAATACATTAAAACTTAAATTATATGATTATATATTTATGTATATGTGTATACATGTGTGTATTGGATATATATATATCCAATATGTATATTTATATATACATATATGTGTATATCCAATAAGCCCTATTTAACTCTACTCCTACAAGAGATTAAAAAAAAAAAAAAAAACTAGATTGGTGCCAGTCTCCCAGCAACTCCCAACTGGAAGGAATTATAAAAAGAAAAGGCTGAACAGAAAAGAGACTTGTCTTAATTATTTTTGGATCACATATTTATGTTTTTCTAACCAAAAAAATAAAAGTAAAACCAGGACCCTTCACAGGAGACTTGTAATTTAACCTTCATTAACTGCAGAGTAAATCCATCCCTGCATTCTGTGTTATTCTACATAGCATAGGGGTATACAGCTTGGTGGATAAAGAACCAGAAAGAAAATGCAGTGTTTGTTTTTCTGGGTCTAGGTGGTCTCATTCAATATAGTCTTTTCTAGATCCATTCCATAAAATCACAAATTTTATGATTTCATTTTTTCTAATGCTAATTAGCATTCACCTGTATATTTGTACCATATTTTCATTATCCATTCATTTATTGAAAGATATTTATTTTCCATTTCCTGGTTATTATGAACAGGGCAGCTATGAATGTTGCTGGACAAGTATCTCTACAGTAGGAGGTCTACGTAGTCATTTGAGCATATGCCCTGAAATGTACAGGTGATCCATCTGATAGGTTTAGTTTTAGACTTTTTAAAGAATTCATGATACTTATATCCTGAATATCCATACCAATTTGCACTCACTAACAGGATATGGCTTCCTGGTTCTCCACAATCTTACCAGCATTTGCTATCTGTTATTTTGTTGATCTTCAACATTCTGACTTTTAGGGGATGAAATTTCAATGTTCTTTTAATTTGTATTTCCCAGATTGCTAAGGCTGATGTCATATTTTGAGGTATTTCTTAGCTTTTTTTGTTGGCTCAATAAGGAGATGGGGGGGGCGGGCCTGCTGTGGCTCTCTCTCTCCCTGGGGGAAGGGGGCCCTGGTGCTGAGGCCCGAGTCTCTCTCCCTCCTAGGGTGGCTGGGGGCTTGATGGTCAGGCCCAGGTCTCTCTCTCTCTCTCCTCCCGGAGCTGACCTGTTTGCTGCACGGCACCTTAATTAAAAAGGAGGCAATGTATGAATGAGTTATTTTATTGTAGGAAGGGGAAATATGCTAGTTGAGTAGAGAGAAGGAAAGGAGAGGAAGGAGAGAGAGAGAGAAAGGAGAGGAGGGAGAAGAGAAGAGAACAAAGAGCAGAGAGGAGAGAGAGAGCAAAGAGAGAGGGGAAGCAAACAAGAAAGAGGGGAAGCAAGAGCGAGAGGGGAAGAAGGGAACAGGAGAGTGAGGAGGGAACACGAGAGTGAGGAGAGGGCAAACCACCCCTTTTATTGTATGGGATGTGGCATGCCTGGCTTGTGGTCAGATGACTGTGTGTAAGGTCCAGCTAGAATGCTGGGAGTTGGAGGCAGTGTCTGCCTGATAGAGCACACATCTCCTGCAGGAGCAACTGTGAGGTGTCTGGGCTGAAATTTGAGCCATGGTCTCAGGAGCAATTCACTGAACGCCTTCTGTCCCTCCTGAACAGATGCTCAGTGGGTCTCCAGTGTTCTAAGTGGCTCTGCTCTACTGGACTCTGGCTGTTAGAACTGCCCCACACTTTTTTATTGCTTCTATTAAGAACACTCTGTTTATATCCCTCCTACAAATAACTGTAACTATAGTCCCTCTTCAAAGAAGCATCTCCGCTCTATAAAGGGAGGCTGTCAAAGAATACAACTGGGCAAACCCAGAGCTCAGTGAATCATGGGAAGCCTAGTTCCAAAAGGTAAGTCTATACTGCGGCTACTACATATGGCTCAGGGACCATAGCAGCATTATAGAAGTCCAGGAAAATTGAAAGAGTCAAATATGCTAAGGTCTGCTGTAAAATAATCTCCTCTAAAAATGGCTGCATAAACAATACCAGAACAATAGCAGTATCACAGGACATGGTAGCATGGGAGGGTGAGTGATTAATGGGATTCCACTTGTCGGCAAATAATTACAAATAACTATTGACTGCTGAGAGTAAGAAAATTAGCCCCTCCCAGGGTTCCCAGGGTTGGGTCTACTTAATGGTTGTACAATGCAGAGTAGTCAACCTTCAAACCACATACATATATATACATATACATATAGTGTGTGTGTGTATCTTTATGTGTGTGTATGCATGTATGTGTGTATGTAATAACTCTAATCAAAGAAAGGAAGCAATTTACATGAGACTTGGGATACGGTATGGGTTCAAGGGAGGGTTTTGGGAGGGGATGTAGAAAGGGAAGGTAAGGGGTGAAAGTGATATAATTTTATCTAATTTAAAAATAATAAAAATAGTTATCAAAATAAATATCTAAAAAAAACCTGATATTCATGAAAAAGTGAATGTGGAGACTGGAGTCATCTGAAATGACAAAGAGAGGTCCCAAGGGATAGGGGTCTCTGCTCACAGATTACAGCAAGAGCTTAGAGCCTTGTAGAACTCTTTGCCCTATCCTATCAACCAAGGCATTCCCCAAAGTTTGTATTATTGATCTGAACTTCTACATCTCAGTCTTCATCCTGTGGGGTACTTTAAAGTAGGTACTTTAGAGAACAATCTTACCATAGCTTCTTTAATGGAGCCTGAACTCCATGCACAGACTTTGTGACATGCAGGACACTTGAAGTGATATCACAACTCACAGTGCAGATCAATCTATGTGAGCCTTATTAAACATCTTCTGTGTTCTTGGCATTTTAAAGGACATTGTTGGGTAAAGATGGATGGATACATATACAGTTTGCATTCATTCAGAGCATGCAAGCTTGGATGACAGCAAACAAACTAATGGCTAATCCCAAGCACTTATCAGATGAAGGAAGCCAAGGAAGACTCTCCAAGACTAAAATGCACCCTTGAATTTTTTTTGTGGAATAAAGTGAGTGTAGATATACAAAGAGATGATTTCATTATTGACAGTAAACACATACATATCATAATCTGAAAAGAAACATGTTTACTGATGACTCTATTTTAATAAGAATTGCACACTCAAGAGGTAGAAAGTAAGAGTGAAATGCTAATCAAACCCCCACACAAAATAATAATAATAATAATAATAATAATAATAATAATAATAAATAATAAATACCTCTGTTCAATTATAACTTATTTTTAGCATTTAGTTTTGAAATTGCTTAGAGATCTTCTGCTTATCATTCCCATTTTGGTCCTTTTTATCTTTAGAGCTTGAAGTTCATTTATCATATACTTCAAACTCTATTATTTTATATAATAGTTGAGTCTACAATGTAAAAGAAGAGTCTTGTTCCCAGGTGTTAATATTTCACCATTAGGCTACTGTCTAAGTAGAGCTCCTTGCATCCCGAGTGCATTTTGTCAGTTATTTACAAAATGTATTATAAGTTTATACAAATAACACATGGTCACAATAAAAATGAAAAGAATTGAGATGAACTGATAAACTATGTTTATAGGAGGCTAAAAGCTACTCATAAAATTAAAGCCTTAAATGGATTACTCCACAGGGTATGATAAAATGTTTTAATCCTCTTTTACAAAGTATTTGTTTTCTATTTTATTATTGAGCACTCTCTTCAGTTTCTGCTTCAAAGTGTACTTGACAAAGATCTCACCATATTTTCAGATGAAATATTTGAAGGGATATTTTTAACTAGTTTGTAAAAACAAACAGTTTAGTAATTCAAAGGCATTATTAAGATTGTGAGTGATTTTGATTTTATTATCATGTATAATCTTATTAATTCTTGTATATAATAATTGTGTGACTCAATAATTCCTTTTAGATATTATCATCCAAATATTCCATATCACTTCCAACCAAAGAAACTTAAATAGAAACTGAAATCAGATTTAATATATCCCAATTTCTTCCTGTAATAATCTAGTATTAAAACAATATATTGTCACAACATTTTTCACTATCCATGATGGTTTTCTTCACAAATATGGGAATTTTGGGAGTGTTCTAGTATACAATTTGAAATCAAGTTAGTGGGGAATATCAATCCGTGGCTAAGGCATATGTAACTGCACTGCTCGCCATGAGACTCTAGATATTTGCAGATCTTACTTAGAACAATGTGTTGTGAATAACCAAAGACCTGGCAAGACCAGTGAGGAAATAAGACAGTACAAGATGAAATCAAGAATTTAATACCGAGTAATTGAGAGCAAGTATTTGAATTTCAGGCATACTGTTGAGCACTACATGATCTTGGTGAATCTTCAGTTACTTCAGATTTAAAAACTTATCTACATTCTCTCCTTACATATTGATTTCACAACTCTCATGAATACATAAATAAGGGCCAATATGTTGACTCAACAGATAAAGGTGCTGCCCAGAAGCCTTACAACCTCAGTTTGAGGCCTAGAACATTAACTTTGGAAGGAGAGACAAAAAGATTTGACTTAAGGCCTATTCTATAAGATAGAACCCATGCACAATACTGCTTGATTGACCTGAGAATAGATAGCCCAGAGACAGAGGGTAAAACTAAAAATCAAATACTACTGTTGCTGGTTTTTTTTGTTTGTTTGTTTGGTTGTTTGGTTGTTTGGTTTTGATTTTGTTTTTTTAAGTAGCAATAAAATGACTCCTGTTAGCATGCTCAAAGATGCTACACTCACAGATTAATGCCTTGCTCAGCCGTCATCAGAGAAGCATCCCCCTGCAGCAGATGGGAACAAATACAGAGACCCTGCAGAGAATTAGAAACCTTGCCATACTCAACAATAAATGGGACACCACCATGACGTCCCTCACCTTAGACCCTAGAGAAGAGGTCACCCTATATGAAAGCCAGAGATTTTAGAGGACACCAAGGAAGCAAGGCCTTCTAAGACAAACGGATTAAGACAGATATAAGCTCTCAGAGACTGGGGGAACACGCACAGGGCCTGCATGGGGCCCTAGAATTGAAAGGAAAAGTGGATGCATGCATGCCTTCATCCCTAACCCAGAAACTATCTCCAACTGAAATTTACTTTCAATTGAAAAATTAGTTTCCTATAAGAAAGTTTCATTGT
>JADRCD010232515.1:0-48719 GCA_019843815.1 Montemys delectorum
TTTTTTTTTTTTTTTTTGAGGGAAGTTCTGTGGAGTTGAGCGTCAGCAGCTGCTAAGGAGTCCTCGGCATACAGCAGGTGGGCTCTGTTGGTGTGTCATAGCACCCACCTTGAAAGCTGGAGAAACTCCCAGTAAGCAGCAGTTCAAGCCTTAATCAAGTGAATGCCCCTGTTCTTTGAAGACTCAAAGCTACCAAAGGGAGAGAAAGAAAGGGAGTAATATGCTGATGGCGCACTTTGTTATAAAGATAATAATATATGTTTACAGCATAAAACTGGTAGGTTATTTCTGTGCCATCAGGGGAAATAAACCAATGCAAACCAGATTAGATTGGATTAAAGGCAGGGAAGCTGTTCTGGGACAAGTTCACTGGCCTAAAGAATTGAGGCCAGAGGAGTCGCCATGGGGAGGGAGAGAGAAAGAGAGGAAGGGCAGGCTCTCAAGAAACAAAGAGACCAAAATGTCTGGATTATATAGGGAGGTGCCTCTGGAGGAAGGGCAACCCAGCCCCTGGGCTAGAAAGTTCAGAGTTGGGGTTAGGGTATGGCAGGAAGGGACTGAAGGATGCTGGGAGAACCTGGAGGCCAGGTCTGCTTTGGTGTGTAAATTATGCACCTCAGTCCCTTGTCCCTGGGTCTTAACCCAAGCAAGACAGATATCAGAAAAAGAAAGATATCAGACAAAAAGAAGAAAATTAAGTTATCTATAAGATGCATATTTGACTGCCAAGAACTTGATTACTCCTGTTCAGATATTTTTCCACGAATATATTTTTTTGAAGAAAACATTCTGGGCCCGGGAGATGACTCAGCAGATACTGGCACTTGCTGAGTCAGGTTGATGACCTCAGTTCTATTCTCAGAACCTTGAAGAGGAGAAGGCATCAGAGTCCCCTAGGCTGCGCTCTGACCTCCAAACTCAGGCTAAGGTACTTAAGCCTCCCCAGCATGTACATGTACACACACACACACACACACACACACACACACACGACTAGTGAATGCAACCAAGCATAAAAATCAAGAAGTCCTAGTCTTCAGATCATCTTTCACCCCATTTCCTTCATCTAAACATACACACATCATAAAAATCCACTCTGGATTTATAAATTCTTATTACACAACTTTGAGTGGTTTTCATTTTCTTCCCTTTTGGTTTTAGATGTTTATTTGCTTGTTTTTGTTTGTTCTTAAGACAGCCTGGTGTAAGCCAGGTTAGGCTCTTTTTTTCTTTTAAACAAAATTATTATTTATTTGGTATGAATGAGTATTTTGCCTGCATGTATGTTTGTGTACCACATTCGTGCCTGTGAAGGCCAGAAGGGGGTGTCAGATCCCCTGGAACTGGTAATCCATGGTGTGGCTACTAGGAATTGAACTTGAGTCCTCTGGCAAAACTGTCAGCATGCTTAACCTCTGAGCCATCTCTCCAGCCTCCAGGTCAGTCTCAAACTAGAACTCATTAGAAGCTAACCTCTCACTAGAGGCTAACCTTGACCTCCTGCCCAGCCTTCCTTTCCCAGCCTGCCAAGGGCTGGGTTTATAGGTCCAAGGCAACATTCTTGGCCTCTCCGTATCTACTGATATAAACTCATCTGCGGTTAATACCTTGTTACTTCATTTTGTGGACATATTTAATTTACTTATAACAAATTCCTTCGTGTCACTGCTGAGAAGATGGGGGTGTCCCTCTTGGGCTGTTGGCACATGTTACAGGACATTAAAGTCCACACTAATGTCATCTCTCCAACCCCAGGTGACTGTTAGGTGAAACGTTGAGGGCTCGTGTGGCATTTCAAGCACAGAAAGTCTTTGAAAATACATCAAGAGTTTAAGAACTGAAGCTGGTTGGTTGACAACTGCCTCAGGAAAGTGCCAAATGTGACATTTATAAAGAGTAAATTTGGGGTTCTTAGGATCTCTGGTAAAGAAGTGGGCGTCATTCAAATAGAAAGGGCTTTCCCTCTGGGGAGCCAAAAAAACAACTTTCACACATAACAGTCTTCAGTTAGAAAGCTTAAAGCAACAATAAATTCAGGCTTAATTAAATTTACAGACAGATTTTTAAATCAATAAACTTTACATCTTGGAACTTATTTATTTTACATTTGTGAGGTAAGGTACCAGTCTGTGTCCCAGAAGATCTTGAAGTCAGGACCTTTGTGGAGTTTCCTAAGAGCTGGTGGATCATTCCCAACATGAAATTCTTTGTTTTGTTTTGTTTTGTTTCATTCTATGAGATTCCGTTGAATAGGCCAATAGAGCTCCTGATTCTCCTCCCTCAGCTTCCCAAATATCTGAGGGTAGTTATGGCTGTATTCTACCAGCCCTAGCTTTGAAAAATCCCATTTCTAACTCATGGGGCAGAAGGAACTAGGAGCAGCCTACATGGCCATCATTAGGGGAAAGATGATTTGATCATCTTCATGCCTTAAGTGTGTGGTAGAATGTGACTCAGTAGATAAAATCACAAGCTGTTTGCTTATCTGTTTTTTTGTTTTGTTTTGTTTTGTTTTGTTTTGTTTTTGAAATGATGTCTCCCTGTGTAGCTGGCTGGCCTAGTTACTCTTTTGTCAACTGGAAATAAACTAGAGTCCCCTAGGAGGAGGGACTGTTGATTGGGAGAGATCCCTTCCTAAGATTGCCCTGGGTGCATGTCTGGGGCATTTTCTTGATTAATGATTGACATTTGAGGGCTGTGGCCACTGGGGGCAGTGCCACCCCAGGCAGGTGGTCCTGGACTGTATGAGAGAGCAAGCTTAGTCTGCAGGCAGGGATCCTCGGAGGTCTGGTCTCTGCTTTGATTCTTGCCTCCAGCTTCCGGCCCGCCCCCTTGAATTCCTCCCTTGCCTTTCCTGAGTGCTGAACTGTGAAATGGGTGAGCTTAGTTAACCCTTTTCTTCCTAAACTTACTATTGGTTGAGGTGTTTTATCAGAGTAATAGAAAGCAAACTAATATACCAGCATTCCACTTGATCATCCTGCCTCAGGATCCCTAATGCTGGGGTTATGAGTGTATCACACACACATATACACATACCACACACACATTACATATCACACACACACATTACATATCACACACACATACACACACACACACACACACACACACACACACACTCACGTAGAAAGAGACTGCCAGGAGAGAAGAGGTCCAAAGAAAAGTCATGGAGTACCTGTGTCACAAAAGGAGGGACACCTGTGGAAAAAGAAGGGTACCAGCAAGAGGGTTAGGATGAACATGAAATATAAAAATATGCATAAATGGTATCCCAGTGAAACACATTCTATATGAATGCTAACCGAAACTATTAGTAAAAAGATTTGAAAAATATTAGCATCGCTCAGGTTTGTCATACATAAACTATTTATTTTCAAATCTTCTAGATCTTCCATGTCACTCTGTAGGAAAGCTGCCATGAAATGCGATTGTCTTTAAAAGGCATCTTATTTCAGAAACACAAGGAACTGTAAAAATACAGTTCATGTATCTAAGTACTGGTAAGTACCTCACCACATCTAGGTATGGAGCTGTGAGTGAGTTCAAGTTATTCCAGCTTGCTGATTACTCTCTGGGAGAAGGAACAGATTTTAAAGCAAGCAAACAAGCGTTGCTCACCCTGTTGTTAGTAAGTGGCCACTCCTGACTTCACTATGAACCTCTTGTGCTAGGTCAAAGTGAAATCTAACCCTCTGACTACATTTCTAAATTTTCTCTTGGCTTAAAGAAAGGTTCATTGGTGGGCAAGTATTCAAAAATATGAGAGAGAAAGAAAGACAGAGACAGAGACACACAGAACTAACAAGCTTCACCAGATAAAATAAAGATCCTCGGGCACACCTTGGTCTCAGAAAGGTGAATATATTCGTGTGAGGTGCACCCTGAAATCTCAGAGAAAATGACGTCATTTTCCCTTACGTGTATACTAGCTTAACATGGGAGATTATGGGAGACATATTTAAACTATTATATGTATCTGAAATTTAAATTTTTTAAAAGATTTATTTATTTAATGTATGTGAGTACACTGTCCCTGTCTTCGGATGCACCAGAAGAGGGCATCAGATCCCATTACAGATGGTTGTGAGCCACCATGTGATTACTGGGATTTGAACTCAGGGCCTCTGGAAGAGCAGACAGTGCTCTTAAGCACTGAGCCATCTCCTCAGCCCCTGAAATTTAAATTTTAACTATGCTTTTCTTCTTGAAATATAGTAAACCTAGGGTAAAACTAATCAATGAAAGAAAACCAACAGTCGGGGGTGTGAGAGGGCCCATGTGGTACTGCAAAGTCTGCTGACTTGAGTTTGTTCCCTGAGATCTACAAGGTAGAAGGAGAGAACTTACTCTAGCAGGTTGCCCTCTGACCTTCACACATACACACACACACACACACATACACACACATACATCTACACACACACATACACACATACATCTACACACACACATATATACACACATACATCTACACACATACATATATATACACACATACATCTACACACACACACACACACATATATATACACACATACATCTACACACACACACACACACACACACACACAGACATATACACACAGCTCTGCATGCCCCTGCCCCAAATAAATGAATAAATATTTCTAAAAGAAAAGACAAAATGAACAGGGAGCTAAGTATAAGAAATAGAGAAGCAGCCAGAAGTGGTCACTAGAAAGGAGAAAGCAACGAAACTCAGTAGCACTCTGAAGCCGACATGGTGGAGTCACTGTACACAGTTGTTCCATCTCCTACAGGCATGGAGAGACCCATTTTAAAACTGTCTGTTTTCAAACCACTGAGCAGAGAAATTAGCCACAGCCACCAGATTTACCATTTTGGCCCTGGCTGATCCGTGTGTCTCCAAGGGCTTTCCTGGTCTCTGCAAGGGAAAGCCAGCTGCCCACCGGGGAGAGCTGTGCCCCAGAAAGGCTGCAGTAGGCAGGCTTGCAAACTTGCAGACGTGGCTGCTGTCTCTTTCACTAGCTAGAAAGGATCTCGGGGTCATTTTTTTAAGCTTGGATGTGTGTGTCCCGTTGTTTGAGCTGAAGCTCCTCTCACCCCCTTGAAAGTCAGCCTGGAAGGCTCTAGCCCTTGCCCAGGGTTACCTTCTTCTCTGTGGTAACTTCAGCATCATAAGCTTCTAGAACACCGGAGAACCATAGTGCTTAAAAACACAAAGTCAAAAAGACCTCTTCCTGTTCCTCTGTAGGTTACAAAAATAGAAGAAAGTGGGGTGCAGAAGAGGGGTGTCGAGCAGACATTCCCAGGGTCTAAGGCCTCACACACTCCAGTCTCACACCTCCCCTGGGTTGTGTAGAGTTGCTGCTGTTCTAAGCCTGCTGCTGCCGGCCTGCACGTTGAGGGAGCTTCTCTCTGGTTTAGCGTGTAATAGTTGTCGAGGTGAGAATTTAGTTGCTGGGCTGTTTTCAACTAGATGTTTTCATCTCACTGGGTTTAAAGTTACTTTCACTTTTGTGAACGTAACTGCTCTGGCTGGAGGCGAAGTGTTCAAGCCTCCCCCCACCCACCCCCCCAGGCCTCTAGAAAAAAGAGCCTGGGGAGACCGTGCCTCTGACCTGGGTCGCAGCTAACCATTTTCCTCGAACTGCATGTGCAGTTGGGGAGGCAGTATATCCCTACTTTGTGTTAGGGGGTGGGGGTAGGGGGGCAGTGTATATGGGTGTGCCAGAAAGTCAAGTCAATTGTCATTCCTTAGGAGCTGACCACCTTCTTTTGTGAGACAGGGTCTCTCACTGTCTTGGAGCTTGACAATTCATCTAGGCCAGCTGATGGGAGAGTCCCAGGAATAGGCCTGTCTGTCTCCCAATCCACCCTGGTGATTACATGAGGTCACCACCACGCCTGGCTCTTCTTTTTTTTTTTTTTTTTTTTTTATTGTGTTTGTAGTAGGAATGAATATGGGCTCACACGTGTCTCGGCGCACGTGTGGAGGACAGAGGACAACTCTCAGGAGTTAGTTTTCTATTTCCACTATGGGTTTCAGAGATCGAACCCAAACATGTGAGGCACGTGTTTGTATCCACTGAGCCATTTCTCAGGACCTTCCATGGGTTCCAGGGACTCATCCTCAGGCCCTCGAGCTCACAAGGCAAGCACTTCAGCTGAGCCCTATCTCCAGCCCCACTCACCTACTTTCCTCAGGAAGAAACCAAGACTGAGCTGGGTAGCAAGTACAAAAGTAGAGGTAAGAAAAGAGAGATCGACCCGTTACATTTAAAAAGCTCCGAAAGCAACCCGGGATAAACTGAGGCGGGGAGGGTATCAGCTCTCCAAACTGCTCTCGGGGACTTCTGCTGGTTACAGAAGGACCAGGAGTGACACCCGGGAGCTCAGGCTTTTCTTAGAACCTGACTCTGCACCTCCCTGGTGCTGAGGGGTTGGTGTATGATGACCTCTCTCACCTTGTAGGTCCCAAGGACACTCCTACAAGGAAGGACAGGCCAGCCGAGAAAGCGAGGTGTGTTTGTTGAACAAAAGTTTGGTGTGGCCCAAGAGCCTTCAGAGATGACAATTCAAGGAAAACTATCTATTCCTGCGCGACCGCTTCCGTACCCTGGAGAGGGGACTGGTGGGTAGAACGTGACTGTGACTGAACCCAAAGGCTCACGGTTCTCGCTTTCCAGGTACAGGTTCCAGGGAAAAGCCCACCAGGCCTGTCTTTCCAGATTCCTCCGAGCTTTGCAGTGAAGCAATCTTCCCTTGCTTGCGGCCATGGGCGGGTCCTGGGAGTGGAACTTTATGGGCCAGGGAGGGAAAGGCCTAGGCTCCCTGCCTGCTTTCAGGTAGAGTGAGTAGCCTTGGGGGATTGGAATTCTGGTTTGTGGTTCCCTGTTGGGGAAGAGAGAGTTGGGAGGAAGTGGGATGGGAGAGACTGAAAGGCCTCCCTTCTGAGGCCGCGTGGGGGCCCCAGCCTCTAGGTTGTTGTTTCCTGGGTTCTTGTATAAGGTGTCATCAGAACCGAGTGAGTCTGGATAAGCAAGCCAGGCTCCTGGTCCTCCCCTGCCCAGTGACCTGTCCTGTTGCAAAGGCCGCATTCCAACAAAGGGGAATAGAGAGGAGACATCTTTATTCGCTGACAGACTTCTTTTTCAATTTTAATTTTTTAATTAAATTTTATTTAGTATTTCATACATGAATACTGTATTTACATTATTTCCATCTCTCCAACTCTCCTGTGCCCCCCACCAGGTCTCTTTCAAGCTCATGACTTCTATAATTATTACACACACACACACACACACACACACACTCAAACACACTCAAACACATACTCACACACTCACACAAACACACACCGCTAAGCCCCATTCATTTAGTGTTGCTGACCTACAGAGCATCCTAGAAGCAGTCCTTTGGACTGAAGAGAGGAGCTAAGTGGCATTACCTAAGTGAGGGGGGAAGTTCTCCATTTATGATTGTAATGAGATCTGGAAGGCTAGAGCCCAGGAGTGTGTGTGTGTGTGTGTGTGTGTGTGTGTGTGTGTGAGAGAGAGAGAGAGAGAGAGAGAGAGAGAGAGAGAGAGGAAGAGAGGAAGAGAGGAAGAGAGAGGAGAGAGAGAGAAGAGAGAAAGAGGAGAGAGAGGAGAGAGAGAGAAGAGAGAGAGAGGAGAGAGAGAGGAGAGACAGAGAAAGAGAGAGAGAGAAAGAGAGAGTGACTTAAGAGCAAGGAAAAGCAGGCATGATGGAGCTCACTTGGAATCCAAGGGCTTGAGGGCTTGAGAGGGATGAGCAGGAAAATAAAGGTCCTTGAACATCAGATATGCAAGAGCCCCCACAAGGCTGAGGTACACAGCTCCATGGTAGAATGTTTGCCCAGCATGCCAGAGGCCCTAGGTCTAAGTCCTCAGCTTTGTTAAAAAAACAAAAACAGAAACAGAAACAAAATAAAACTCCACAAAACACAAAAATTAGAAGACTTAAGCATCTCAATAAAATTATAGATAGAAAAAATAGGGAATTAAAAATTTGCTTTTTAAATTTTTTTCATAATTAAATGCTCTATAGTGGTCACTGTCAAGAAGAGAGAAAACAAAGCTCCGCTGAGCACCATGTGCATTATTTCTGAGTACTAGAACCAGAGGGGGAAATCCCAAAGCTTCCAAAAGGAACAGCAAAAGCTAACACAGCCAAGGTCCAGAGCGGCTTTCTCCGTAAAACTGCGGGCAAAACATCATTGGAGCCATTTCTGAGCAAGCGTGGTTTCCAGTTTAGGATTCCAGGCCAGGAGAAACAGCTACGGGGTGGTGTAGATGAAGGACACATTTACAGATATCACATCTGAAGGGCTTTCTCGAGGGGTGGGGGCCGGGGGCTAGGGGGCTGACAGGATACCAGACTCAGGAGAAAAGCAGAGAGAGACCTGGAGCTCCTCACCTAGGGTAGCGCCCTGGCTGAGGACAGGCACACTTGTTTGTTTTCGGTTTCAGTTATCTGTGTAATTGAACCATATAGTTTACGAGAATTATTATAGGTCATCAGCCCCCTAGGCTGTATTCTTTTTCCCACTGCTTCCTACACTCCCCTCGGTGCTGGGAATCAAACCTGGGCCTTGTACACCCTAGGCAAAAGCTTTCCCACCCTGAACACTCCCTCCTTCCTACTCTTAGGAGTAGTAGCACTGGGTTCTTTTCCCTTTGCAGCCTCTTCAGCATTGACCTCCACATAGGGAAACCACATTCTTATTTGGACTTTCTCTTATGTGTATGTGAAGCCAGAGAATAATCTCTGTCATTCTTTGGGTGCCATTCACTATTTTATTATTTTATTTTATTTTAGACAAGGTTTCTCAGTAACCTTGAAGTTACCAAGTAAGCCTCAGGGATCTATCTGCCTATTTCTACCTCCCTAGCTCTGGGCTTATAAGTATGCTCTACCATGCCAGATTTTTTATATTACTTATTTATCTATCAACTGAGTTCTGGGAATTGATCTCAGGTCCTATGACTGCAAGGCACACATGTACTTTATTGGCCAAGCCATCTCTGCAGCCCTCACTTTCCCAGTTCAGCCTTTTCCTGCTCTGGAACTTAACAGTCAGCTTGACCTCCGAGGCCACTGCCCCACCACACTAGCCCCACACTCCTCAAACAGCCTCTCTGGATCATGCAAGCAGCTGCAGAGCCTTGGCTTCCTCTGAGCCGGCTTTTGATTCCTGACATTCAGGTGGTTTGGTTTGGTTTTATGCAACTTGGTGGTGGAGTCAATGGGTTTGAAGTAAGCCAAAGGCAGAGAAGTGGTAAAAAAAATAAAATAAAATTGTTTATAATCAAGACGTGCACACAAATGCTTGAATGAGCTTTTTGACAGGAACACAAGAGACCACGGAAGGCTACAGGACCCATCCAGAGAAAGCGATAATAAGTAGACTTATCAGGGCAGCACACATAAGAAATAAAAGTTCAAGATGAAAGAAGCCCAGCCTCCCTACTTCAGACACGAATTGGCAATTAGCCTAGCCTAGCCCACCTTCCGCAGCAGCCACAGCAGGGCTATGCCATGCAAACAGGAAGTGCCCGCCGCCTCAGGAAGCTGAAAAGCCCCCCATGGAAACTTGTAGTCTTTCATCTGCCCAAGGCCTCTCTCACCTTTGCGGGAGCAGACCCCCCTTCGAATGCTTTTCTCTGAAGGCTGACCAGATAGCTCCTATGGAGACAGCTGGTCCTACAAACACTATGTCCCCGCCATGATGACCAGGCTATAGGTAAGCATGTGGCCCACAGCTATATGAAGGAGAAGCTTCTCCCAGGACTCTTAAAGATTCTTCAGATGGATGTGCATGTTCAGGAAGCACTCTGCTCTGATATACTGACAACAGTTGGTACAGGGGAGCGCCTGTCGCTTTTTCTTCTACCCAAGCACAAAGGCTTAGAAAAGCGACCCAAATCCACTGCCTCACACTGCATACTGCTTCACACTGTACACTGCCTCACACTGCCTCACACTGTACACTGCTTCACACCCTGCACAGGGCTACACACTGCACACTGCCACACACTGCCTCACACTGCCTCACACTGCCACACACTGCCTCATACTGCCACACACTGCCTCACACTGCCCCATACTGCACACTGCCTCACACTGCACACTACCTCACACTGCCACATACTGCCTCACACTGCACACTGCCTCACACTGCCTCACACTGCCTCACACTGCCTCACACTGTCTCATACTGCCACACACTGCCTCACACTGCACACTGCCTCATGCTGCCACACACTGCCTCACACTGCCCCATACTGCACACTACCTCACACTGCACACTGCCACATACTGCCTCACACTGCCACACACTGCCCCTCACTGCCACACACTGCCTCGCACTGCACACTGCCTCACACTGCCTCACACTGCCTCACACTGCCACACACTGCCTCACACTGCACACTGCCACATACTGCACAGGGCTTCACACACTGCACACTGCTTTGCATTGCACATTGTGCACTGCTTCACACCCTGCACAGGGCCACACACTGCACACTGCCTCATACTGTTCCACACTGCCTCATACTGCCTCACACTGCACACTGGCTCACACTGGACACTGCCTCATACTACACATTGCCTCACACTGCCCCCATATTGCACACTGTCTCATATTGCACACTGTCTCATATTGCACACTGCCTCACATTGTCCCATATTGCACACTGCCTCACACTGCACACTGCCTCATACTACCCCATACTGCACACTGCCTCACACTGCCTCCCATTGCACACTGCTTCACATACTGCACATTGCACACTGCCTTACACACTGCACATTACACAGTGCCACATACCCTGTACCCTGCTTCACACTGTGCACTGCCTCACACATACTGTATATTTCTTCACAGACATACACACACTGTCTCACACACACTGCATACTACCACACACTGAGCACTGCCTCACACACTGTATACTACCTCATAAACACTGCTCACTGCTTTATACTGCATAGTGCTTCATACACACTGCACACTGCCTCACTCACACTGCACACATACATACCACACACATACCCTATACAACACACATATATAAAATACATACATACATATGCACACAAAATAGACACATATACATGCATACAAACATACATTCCCCCTGCAGCACACACATATAAATACCATACCACCCACTTATTCCCACACTACATACCTATCATATGTGCATGAACACACACACACATATATATCATATATAATCACATATCCATATCCACACATACATATACAAACCAAATACACATAGCTTCATACATACATTTGTATACCACTCTCCCACACATCACACATGCTTACATATCATATACATATATATGCATATATACTTACTACACACACACACACACAAATATGAAAGTTTCTTTTGATTTCTTGGGACAGGAAGTTTCTCTGAGTAGCCCTGGTTGTTCTGGAATTCACTCTGTAGACCAGGCTGGCCTCAAACTCAAAGGTCTGCCTGCCTCTGCCTCCCAAGTGCTGGGATTAAAGGTGTATGCCATCACACCTGGCTAAGTAGGAAGGTTTTAAAGTTTCTAAATCCCTCTGGCTCTCTAGGTATTGATGTCCATTCCTGTGACAACCATGGGTCATGAGTTCTGTGTCAGCTGCCAATCTGTTTGCAGTCATCTCATGTACTTGGCTATCAAACGCTCAGAGGGTAGAGGGAAAGTCTTTCTACACAATGTACTGTGCCTAAGAAATGGAACCGACCGAGTATGTGAGGGGCACTGAGGGTATCTGGGACAGCTAGCAGCCTCTGTCATAGTTGTCTACTAGATATCACTCCACAGAAGTTTTCCTGCCTCCCTAGGAGGAGGACCCATCAAAGAATAATGCATTTTTTCTGCATTTTTTCTGTGGTTGTGCCCCATGCTACTTATCGCTACTTTATTAAACATATAAAGGCTTAACTCATGTATGAGAAGTTGGATTAAAGATGAAGCCAAAGGCCAGAGGCCAGAGCAGGGTTTACAAAGCAGGGAGAGAAGGGAGGTAAGCCTGTGGACACAGAAACAGTACATCTTGTTTGCATGCTGAGGGCTGAGGGCTAGCTAGCGAGGTGTTAGAATGGGCATTTTGTACTAGAAATAACCCTTGAAAAGTACCAAAGAAGACAGAGTTAGTCACTCATGGAGATGCCAGAAGACCCTGAGCATACAGCTGTGGTTAAACAGGTTGCAGGTTATCTCTGGCGACATCTCCTGCCCTTCCCTTAAGCCCCTGCCTTATGTAGGCCAGCTTGGGATCCTTTCTCACTTTAGAATTTATCATCTCTTTTAAGGAGGGATTTCAACATGCAGGATCGCCAAGAAGCTACCTTTTAACGCCCATTCCATGACACTGGCGTCCCCCTGGTTCTTCAACAGTGGAGACACAGAAGAGAAAGGAGGAGGAAGAACGGAGGATTTGGGGGTGTATGCAGCATGGTACACTCATGCCTCTCCGCTCTTGACTGTGGGTATGGTGTGGTCAGCTGCTTGAGTTCCTGACTGGGCTCTCCTGAAATAATGGACTGCAGTTGTGAAGTTGCCAAATAAACCCTTCCTGTCCTGAGTCCTCGGGCTAGTGTGTTTACTGAAGCAGCATCAATAAAGCCGGAAGAGATGAGATTTCTTTATGTTTTAAAGGCTGAACAGTGCTACTTTGTAAGGATGTATATATGCTATGTATACATGGAATCATACATATACCATCTTTTTCTGCATCTCGTCCATTGGTTACATGTCTTGCCGTATAGCTGCGACAGCAAATGCGGGCATGCAGACGTCATGGGCTGGTACGCTGATGTCCTTTGGATAAGTCTGTCGTCGTAATAAAATTGCCTGCTTTGGCTGGCTTTCTGATGTGGTGGGAGAGACTCTTCTTCTGAGAGTAGAGTGGTTTGACTAAGGTGGGAAGGCCTGCCCTGCAGATAGGCAGCCATGCTCCAGAGGCTGAGTCCTTGACCTAATTAATACAAAGAATTAGAGACAGCAATCCATCCGAATGCCAGCATTTGCATCTCACTGCTTCTGACTGTAGACACTAGGTGAGCCGCCTCCTTGGGGTCCCGCCACCAAAGCCAGGGCCATTTCCACCACCTTACCCCCTCCACCTCCAACCCCCCCTACTCCCTCCCACCCCCCATCCCACTCAGCATCAGGGTAGACTATAGCTTCTCACAGTGGGGGGCAAGTGAACGTTCCCTTCCTTAAGTTGCTTCCCTCAGGGGTTTTGGACCAGGGATGAAAAAAGCAACATATGAAAAATTCACATAATGGCAGTTGATTCATCACAATTCAGCAACGGCAAGTAGAGGCTGAGGGTCAGAGGTTTAAGGTTACCCCTGAGGTTCGGGCCAGCCGGGGGTACATGAGACCCTCTCTCAAAAGAAAATGAGGTGGAGGAGGAAGAGGCAATGAAGAAAAATAAGCTGTCCTTGCTTGTATCATCCTGTTCTCATGGTCTGAGGGGCCTTCTACCTTCTACCTAGAGGGTCTCATCTTCTAGGAGCATCATAAGAAAGTCAGGCCATCCAGCCACCTCCTCAATCTACTGTGGTCATTAATGATGTACTATCCTTCCCTTTATCGCATGACTTTTGTTTGGTTGGTTGGTTTTTGTTTTTTGTTTTTTCGAGACAAGGTTTCTCTGTGTATCCCTGGCTGTCCTGGAACTAACTCTGTAGACCAGGCTGGCCTCCAACTCAGAAATCTGCCTGCCTCTGCTTCCCAAGTGCTGGGAGGGCGTGCGCCACCACTGACCGGCTACCGCATGACTTTTATTAGACTCTTGGAACTAAATAAGATTTTGGCCAGAAGTTTCCGAAGCATAACTCCCACTCCACAACTTCTCTGAAGGACCATCTGCTCACGCTTTAGAACAATGGGCCTCAAGCTGGGCAATTTAGCCCCACCTAAGACTGACAAAAAGCTACAGCTCTTTTGAATGACACAGCTAAGAAAGCGGTACCTCTGGAGTTTGGGGAGCAGAGGCCCCAGGCTGCTAAGCGCACACGTACGGGGCATCTACCCAAACAAAGGAACTCCAGTTACCTATACCATCAGTAAAGGCTTAGAAACTTTGGCTGGTCGGAATCTAGCTGCACTTCCTAGACAAGCACCTTGCACTCAACCCTTTGATTCTTTCCCCATCTCCCTGGCTCTGACAAACAGCTACTTCAAAATAGCAACATGCAAAGTCTATCTTAAACACACCAGTCAAGAGATTCAGAGCTAAGATTTTAAAAATTCGAGGCTGGCACTCTGCTGTTAAAAAAAGACAAGGCCTTGAAGGTGCCAGGGTGTGAGCTGGAGACAAAGTGTCAAGCCAAACTTTTAACTCCAGCCTTGCTACTTTTGGCTTTTGTGGGCTCAGGTCAGACTCTGCCATCCTGAGGTGGCTGTTCTGTGGTTTCCTTCCGAGTTCCATAGAACTCGAAGAAACAAACACTGGCCATATTTAAAGCAGGCCGTGAGTACGGAGGCATGAGCTATTTATGGTTTAGAATCTTCATTTTAAAATGCTTCTTTAAAAGGAAAGTGGCATGTGGTGCTTAATATTCTAGAAGATTCTTCACACTTCAAACATGAACTATTACTTATTACACTTATCTGTTCAACCAATCCATTGCTTATTCATCTGCAACAGCTATACTTGCAACGATAAGATGGCATATGCTGTAATAAATGTTATTTGGGGGTTTCCACCCCACCTTAGATCATTTAGTTCCCAAATAGGAGCACTTAAAGCCCTAAAGCCCCAGAGCTGGGCAGATAGCAACTCTCCTTGCTATTTTGTCTAATTCCCTATCAAGAACCCCGAGATATCACTTGCCATGTTCTGCCTGGGCCACTCTTTCTCCCACAGGCTGGCCCTCATGGTCTCATGATCTGCGTACGCCATAGCCATTTCTCCTTCTGCTCCTACTCTTTCTTCGTGGTCTCTGCCTCAGACCCCAAGCCCGGGAACCAAGGAGCCACCACCTCTCTTCTGCCCAGCTATAGCTGTAGGCATATTTAATCAACTAGTAGTTCAGGCTGTAGGCATCTTTAGTCAACAGATAGTTTTAAATTAAGGAGCAAGGTTTGCACAACAAAAGCCTCATCTTGAGGCAACTAGGCCTTGGGATACCAAATTTAGCATTACAATACATAGCAACATGCCAAACCTCAGCCAGTACCTCTGAGAGGCTGGGCAGTAAGAGGTGAAGCGGGCAATCTTGTCTTCTGCTGTATACATTTTGAAGCAATTCCCTAAGTCTTCTTAGTTGCCTTCTCCTATAAAAGGGAAGGGAAAATACTTTCTACCTGATGGGTAGATGTTTCATGTATCCACCAGAAGTGCTAAAGGGATGATGTAATCTATAAAGTGCTTGCTGTATAAGTTTGAGGATCTGAGTTCAAATCCCCAGACACCATATTAAAAAAAACAGAGATAGACATGATGGCACACACATGTTGTCTCAGTACTGGGAAGGTAGAGACAGGCAGGTTCCTGAGGCTCCGTGGACAGTCAGCACAGTCTAATGGCAAGTTTCAGACCAGTGATGATCCTGTCTCCAAAAATAAAAATGGGTAATGTCCCGCAGAACACTCAAGATTGACCTATAGCTTACACACATTGCATACCACATACTCTCATGAACACAAATTCACACACACACACACACACACACACACAATTAAATGCCAACAGGGATGGGATCCTGGTACCTGGAGGCTTGCTACAGACATTAAGCCTTTATTAAAGAGCAGTGGTTCCAGAAGGACATGCACAGCAGTAGGCAGGCAGAGCTCTTCTGAGACACGTGCGTGCGAGACCCTGGGCTCAAGCAAGCACCCTGAAAAAGCAGGCAGAGTCCTGCACATCTGTCACCCCAGCCTGTGGGAGATGGAAACAGGAGGACCAGAAATTCAAGATCATCCTTGACTTGCATAGGGAGTTCAAGGCTCGCCCAGGTTAGAGACAGCAAAGGAGAGAAACTGAAAGGGAAAGGCAAGGAAAGGAGCCATCTTTCTTTGGTGGTAGAGTTAAACTACAAACGTAAGGAAAGGAAAACAAGAACCTAGAAGCCAGGATAGTACGATGGCTTGCCTTTGTATTCAACAGATTGCGAAGAAATCACAGTGGTAACTTCTGAGTATAGAAGCTATAATGAGGTAGATGAGCCACGAGCATCCTTAGGATGTGTGCTAATCGGCAGGACCATATGTAAGAGTGTGAATGGAAATGAAGAGGAGGGTGGGAGCCAAGCTGGTCTGTCCTTGTTCAGGGCAGCCATGAGGCCACAAACTTCAGGAATAAACTTACTATCTGTTTCTCATCATAAAGCACAGAGGCCCGCAGCTCAGCCAGGGTTCACCTCAGCTGTTCCTGACTGAGAGCTTTCTTTCATGGAGTCCTCCTTTACGGAGTTTAGTTCCAGGCTGGAGGTTGGGTTCAGGTTTTGTTCTTGAGTGCTAATTCAGAGTCAGGGCTAAAGGAATCCAGACACTGTTCTCACGGAACAGTCAAGCCAATCCCTAAAAATACTTGGAGGATGACCCTGGCTCCTGCTATAACCATGTATTTTCTCTTCAGAGCAAATCACACTGTGGTAAAGAAATGGGCTTAGTAGAAGGGCATAGAGAGAAGATAAGGCATAGGTCTGTACCCCTAAGCTTCTCATGGGAGGGTAGGGTAGGGTGAACAATGAGCTCTAAGCCAAGGTCATTTTAGGACAGGTCTTAAATATGGAAGCAACTGTTTGTTTTGTTTGTTTGTTTGTTTGTTTGTTTTTGAGACAGGGTTTCTCTGTGCAGCCCTGGCTGTCCTAGAACTCACTCTGTAGACTAGACTGGCCTTGAACTCACAGAGATCCATCTGCCTCTCTGCCTCTCGAGTGCTGAGACTAAAGGAGTGTGCCACCACTACCCTGCCTGAAAGCAACTGCTTTAAAGAATGTGTTACGGTAGGGAAACTTTTAAAGAAGTAAAGCATTTAGAGCCAAACCATCACCTAGACTGGAGAAAGGATGCCAGGGACCTCTCAGAGGAGGAACTGGACAAGGGATCCAGGGAACTAAGAAGACTTTGAACTTAGCCTTTAAAAAGAGAGTTTATTGGTGGTTGGTGTGGGTAAGAATAAGGGAAAGGAATCATTTCAGGCAGCCCCTGGAATGGGAAAGCTTGGGTTTTATAGCCTGGTTTGGTAGAGCTGTTTGTAACAGTATATATGTTTTATTGACCATATATATTGTGTGCCAGACACAGTGCTGGGAATTTCCCCCCTAACTTTTCACAATGAAGGTGGGATCGGTATTTTTATCTCAATCTTGAAGATGAGGTAACAGGTTAAGAAAGTTGACCGAGGCCACGTGGTTAGAAAGCGGTAAGGTCAGGAGCTGGGTTCCAGTGGTCATCTTCAGAGTCCACCATGGGTTGACATTCATTTGCTTCTTCGTTCCTTACTTCACGGAAAAGCAGAAATGGTCACGGTTCCGTTTGCATTTTAATGCATTCAAGCTGTTTATTGATGACTTTTGGAAAGCTTGCCGTGTGGCACTGCAGTTCATTAGTCATGGCTTTCTGCTTCTCCCTGGCCCAACCATATCCCAAATGGGAAGGGAAGAGGAGAGAGCAGAGGTTCTATGAGGTAGATATGTGCAAACTGCACAGTATTCACGTATGTAAATGCTGTGGTGAAACCTACCACTTCCTATACATACTAATGATTAAAGGATACCTTTTTTAAAAATAAGAACTTGAGCTGAGGGGTGGTGCACCCCTTTAATCCCAGAACTCAGGAGGCAGAAGCAGGAGGATCTCTGTGCGTTCAAGGCCAATCTGGCCTACAAAGTGAGTTCCAGAACACCCAGGGCTCCCAAAGAAATTCTGTCTCAAAAAATCCAAAACCAAATAAATGATGGTGATGACAACAACGACAACGGTGACGACGATGGCGGTGGTAGTGGCATGATAGTAATAATAAGGGCTTAAGGTTGTTCATAGATGCATGTACCTAGAGTTGAAGATGTCCCTCCCTGTAGTTTTGATACTAAGCAGACATTGCTCAACCAGGATCAGGTTATGCCCTGAGGCTCTCCTCTATGACCAGGAAACAGAACATCAGCTCAGGGAACACTGAAAGACTTAGCCTCTTGATGGCTCATCTCTGGGCTATCTAGTCTCCTGGTAGTCACCGGTCACGGTGTTGAAATCCAGTCTCTAGACGTTGGAAGTCATCCACCCCCCTCAGCCCACTCCCCTCATCGTCTACCCCCCTCACACACACCTCCCTCTGTCACTCAGTCATTGGAACCACAGGGGTCTCATTCATCTCTTCCCATGTCTCCCTAAATATTCAGTTAACTTTTGAACTCGCTAAATGGCTTTCTGTGTGGGGTGACAGACATCGAAAAGAAAAAAGCATGCCCTGCTGACCAGTTATCCCTGGAGAATGTTCTAGTGTACGCCAAGGGGGAGGAGCATAGAGACCTGGCAAGGGTGAGATGAAAGGTATTCTTGATACAACACCAGAAACGGTTTATCCCAGATGAGTTAGAAAAGGCAGGGTGTTGGGGAGGCTGGAGAGATGACTCAGCAGCAGAGAGCAAAGGACCAGAGTCCAGTTCCCAGCACACATATGGTTCAGTTACACCTTCAGTTCTAGAGGATCTGCCCTCTCCTGGCTTTAGCAGGGACCAGGCATACACGTAGTACACATACATACATGCTGGCAGATACTCTTACACATAACATAAAATAAATTAATTATACAAACAAACAAAAAGCCTTCTTTTCATATAAAAAGCAAGCAAAGATGAGGGGCGTCGATGGCCTTAGATGGGAAGAAAGGAAACTCGTATTTCTCTCCCTTGCGTGAGTCTGTGACCCTTTCCTGGTCCCTTTGAGGAAGAGGTCCAGTGGCTGAGCAGGTCAGCATCTAGCAAAAGCCAGCCCTGGCGTATGGGACAGTGGACTACTGCCACTGTGGCACCTTCCCTCCGTATCCCACGGCACAATGACTTGTATGGGACAGTGGACTACTGCCACTGTGGCACCCTCCTTCCGTATCCCACGGCACAATGACTTGTTTTCTCTCTCTTTCTTTCTCTCTCTCTTCCTTTCTCTCTCTCTTCCTCTTCCTTCCTTTCTTTTAAAGATTTGTTTATTTTATGTATATGAGTACACTGTCACTGTCAATGCCTTCAGATGCACCAGAAAAGTGTCAGACCCCATTACAGATCGTTGTGAGCCACCCCATGTGGTTGCTGGAATTTGAACTCAGGACCCCTGGAAGAGCAGTCAGTACTCTTAGCAGCTGAACCATCTATCTAGCCCCCATCTACAATTATTATTACTTTTGTTTTGTTTTGTTTTTTCAAGACAGGGTTTCTCTGTGTATCCCTGGCTGTCTTGGAACTCACTCTGTAGACCAGGCTGGCCTCGAACTCAGAAATCCGCCTGCCTCTGCCTCCCAAGTGCTGGGATTAAAGGCGTGCGCCACCACTGCCCGGCTACAATTCTTCTTAAGACATGCTTTTGTTTTTACTTTTCTAATCACTGTTTGTTTAAAAGTTGCCGTTTTGACAATCTTCATGTTCTCTCTCTCTCTTTCCCTCTCTTTGCTAATTTTATTAAACCTGAGATTATGAATGAGCTAAATAATTAAACAAACACACAAATGAACAAATAAACCTTGTGGACTCTAGAGGTAATCTCACACAGATTCCCAGAAAGCCAATATACCATTCGGTTACAGAAGTATGAAGCTGTGGCCCAGTGTTCATCATAATTGACTTAGGAGGAACTCCCAGGACAATAGGTAAAGCATGTGAAATTAAAAAAAAAAAAAAAAAAAAAAAAAAGAGTGAGCTAGGGAGGCGGCTCAGTGCTTAAAACTCCTGTGGCCCAAGCCCAGAGGCCTGAGTTCAGATCCCCAGAGACTGTGGTAACAATCTTTTCACAGGCGATTGTAGGTTGTGTCCAACCAACAGTCAAAGCCACTCAGCTCACTTGCCTTCCATTTTGTTGCTCCCCACTCGGGACAGGCGGGCTTCGAGCTCTTGTTGATTTTCCTGTCCCAGGCTCCCATGGCTTTGTAGAGTAGGAATTAGGACAGTAGAAAGGGAAATATTAAAAATATCTTAGATAATGTTATTCAGAAAAGTGTGATAACCACATTTGCTGGTTCGTTCTTTCTGCTCCCTCTCTCCTCTCTCTGCAGATGCAGAGTCTGGGCCTCCATCAGACCAATCCTTGTGTTGCTTTGAACCCCGGGACTTCCCATGTGAGCTCAGAGACTATTTGACATCTGTACTTTTTGGCAATTGCTCACTTGCTTGTCACACCACGGCCTCTGGGGCTGTATCTTCTCTGCTGAGACCGCAGGTTTCAGCATTTCTGTGATGTAGGAGGCTTCTGCAGCCCCTGGTGTACCTGAAAGTATAGGACACTCATTTGAGAACTGGGGAGTAGGAATTAAGCTCCCAGTTTAGATGTCAACAAAGAGTACATCTTGAAGCAAGTTCAGCCCCGTAGTCCAATGCGGTAGACTAACCTTGAACACACGTTCTTCCTAGTTCCACCTCTCTAGTGTTGGAGTGAGGGGCACGTTCCCCCACACCCAGTTTTAGAGAGTCATGATGACATAGATCTTTCTGATCACTAGGTCCACCCTAAGATGCAGCTAAACCGAAGGCCTCACACTAGAATCTGGATGCTCTTCCCTCCAGGGGGAAAAAATCAAGATAAGATAAACCCTTCCCATGGCCACAGCCCTGGTTACGTAAGAGATCTTTGCCCCTAACCCAGGGCTTGACTCATCCAAGTGGCCGAGATAGTCTGCAATAGTACGAATTCAAGTCTACTGATGTCAGTCTCTGTTCCTTCTCCCTCTGCTGTTCCACAGTAGGAGCCGTGCATTTCCCTTCCATTTCACCTGCTTTGGAAAGAGAGAATAAAACCTCCACCTGGTCTAACAAACAAAACACAACAGATAACCCAAAGTGTGAAGCCAAGGCTATGTGAATAACTGCCTTGAGAGATGCACAGCCCATTTGGAGTGGAAATACGTGGGCTGGCTGACAGTGGGAGTTTCTCACTGTGGACTGTTTTTACAGAGACTTTTGCAAAAGGGAAAAAGAGGAGGTGAAGTGTGGAGATGGGGCTGTGATTTGTCTAAACATCAGATTGCTAGTAATCTATGGAAATGCCACTTGCAAATATTGAAAAACCCCTTTTAAAAATGTCCATGTTGATCTAATATGAAATAGTACCCATCGACACGTCAGTCACATGTGGGGAAAGAAGGGTGCCAGCTGCACGGGAAGTAAAGAAGTGCAGGATCATTTGAGATGTGTGATTGTCTACAATGACATCAGGAAGGGGTTTGAGAGCTTCTCAGCTCATGGCTGACCCTGGGTCTTCTTTGATGGAAGGCAGTTGTAATGGTTCTTCCTTTGGAAGCTACTCAGTCATTGGCATCCTACAGGTAACTTAGGCATTATTTTTTGATGACATGTTGTAAATCTGACACGGAATCAGTTGAAGGTTTACAGTAAAGACCCTTATATGGCCTTTCTATTTAGCTTTGGTTTTGGTTTTGCATTGTTATCAGAGTATGCCAGAGGTCACTCTGAGCTCATAGTGTTGGGGAGATAACAAAACTTTGGTTTCTCTGACTACTCCCTCATCTAAGGAGTTTCCCATTTGACTTTGTTTCGTGTGAGTGTTCGAGCACACGTAACACAGCACACGTGAGAAGGAACTCAGAAAACAAACAGTGGGGCCTGGTCCTCTCTTTCCACTATGTGGGTCCAGGAACGGTATTCAAGTCGGCATTATTAGGAGCAAGTGCCCTGGCTCAATGAATCACCTCGCCAGCCCTTGCAAGGATTTTAAGACATAATATGCAACATTCAAAGCTGTCTTTCTTCTTGGGTAATTATGGGATAGATTCCCACTCTTGCCTTGTTCTTTTTCTGAAAACTCACACATTTGTATACTATGTGCTGGCTGGCACATAGGAAGGCCCATGTACTGCGCTAGTAAAGCAACATCTCAGAGGCCAGCACACATCAGCAAGGTTTCTTTGGTTGGGAAAAAGTTTCAATGACCCCTACACTATACAGGCAGAGTTAGACAGATAATATGTAAAATCCCTAATAAATGGAATCAAGAAAGCAAAGGCAAGACATGTGTGTATGTACGCCTGTCTATGTATGTCTGTATGGGTTCCTTGTGTGTGTGTGTATGCCTGTACCTGTGTGCCTCTGTACCTGTGTGCCTCTGTACCTCTGTGCTTATCTGTGTGTGGGTCTATCTGTATCTGTGTGTGTGCACACGTGTATTTGTGTATATATATATATATATATATGTATATCTGATACTCAGACAAAGTGCACAGCATCATAGAGTGATTTGAAAATAGATAGCTAAACTTCCCAACCCTTCACAATCTAAGAAGACCTACAGAGAATCCAAACTACGTTAAAGAGAAAAATCAATTTAGCCAAAGACTAAAGTCCATTGTGGAGAAGAAGATTTCAAGTGATCAGACATAAAGCAGAGGGAAAATGACAGAAAGTCAAAGAACTGTTAGAAAAAATAGTATGTACAATCAGCACACATGTGGCTTATTTTATGACACCCACATTGGAGAACATGCAAGCAAATCCTGGTAGGTACCCCCGGATGTGAGCTGTGAACACTATCAGACGCAGAAAGTATCAACGCCATGGCTCAAAACGGATCCCACACGTTCACTTAGATAAACACACAGAAACTCCCCCTTGCTTCCTACACAACTGGTCCAATATATTAGGGGCAACACCTAGAATGTTCATCAATTTTGGTCAGTCTTTTTTACTTTTTTAAAGGATTTATTTATTTATTTTATGTATGTGAGTACACTGCAGCTCTCTTCAGACACCAGAAGAAGGCATCAGATCCCATTACAGATGGTTGTGAGCCACCATGTGGTTGCTGGGAATTGAACTCAGGACCTCTGAGCAGTCAATGCTCTTAACCACTGAGTCATCTCTCCAGCCCTTGGTAAACTCTTTTTATTGGCATTTGCTTCTCTTCTACTCCATCTTGGTACCTTTGGTTATGTCTCAGTTCCCCCTCACCCTTCTTTTTCAAAGCATTTGACAGTTGAGAGCGGCTAGGGGAGGAGGAGTCAGCCCCGCTTAGGAGTGGAATCCCCAGTAGATTGAGCACACACTAGTGTGGCCCCACACCCATGCATATGTGGGCAGCATTGGTTAAATTCAGTGACAGTAGGGCTGTGTGCATAAGATTAGGAAGGGGCCATGGGAAGACCCAAGACGTTGGAGAGGGAAGTTAGAAATATGTTATATACATGTGTGATATTCTCAGAGAATAAAGAAAAAAGAAAAAATCTTCCTCAGAGGTTAATACTGTATAAATATGTTCCAGGCACCCTCACGCTTGGTAGCCAAGCAAGGATTCTACAAGAGCTGTGCTATGATGTAAGTAAGGGCTTCACCTCAGACTTTATGGACAGCCTCATGTTATGTATGCACTGCAGATAATGGCTTTGGTTTGGAGTCCACTATGTATACTTCTGTTCTACTTGGGTGTACGTAGCTACATCAGGGAGTCCCAGGGCCTGGAAGTAAGGAGAGGTAGGGAGTCACGGCAAACATGCAGAGGGATGGAACCACTGCAGACAATGGGGCTCAGCCCTCTCTGATCAGAAACTGCACATAGCACAATTGTTCAATTAAGAACAAGGAGCAGAGGCCCAAGCCTGTGATCCCAGTGCTCAGAAGGTGGAATCAGGAGGATCATGAGTTCAAGGTCATCTTCAACTACACAGCCAGTTTGAGGCCAGCCTGGACTACAAGTGATTCTCTCTTAAGACCCCTGCCTATGCTCAAGGAAAGAAAGAAAGAAAGAAAGAAAGAAAGAAAGAAAGAAAGAAAGAAAGAAAGAAAGAGAGAGAGAAAGAAAGAGAGAGATTTATCCTATTAAGAAATAAGGAATCTGAGCAGTGATCTATCAGATCACATTCTTGGATGGTTGAGGATCCACCCAGAATATGGAGACCAAAGTGCTCCTGCAAGCCCAGAAAACCCATGGAGGTGAAAGTCATTAGAAGCTCAGCTATGTGACAAGCTATCTACAGCTGACTTCAGGGAAGTATGGGTGGGTCACCAAGGCTGAGATGTGCAGGAATAAGGAAGGGGACAAAGACAACATCAGACCTCACACTTGCTATGCTTTCAGAAGTGTGTGTGTGTGTGTGTGTGTGTGTGTGTGTACATGTATGTGTATATATATGTATGTACCCATATAATCTCTAAAGTAATTTAAAATCCATCAAAGGTGCCTACATGCCTGCAATCCCAGCATTTACGAGGCAGGAATATCTAAATTTTGCTGAGTTCCAAGAAAGGATTGACAATTGTAGACCAGATTAAGCTCTGCATGGCACTGTAAAGGACAGAAAGAAAGACAGAAAGACAGACACACAGGAAGGAAGGAAGGAAGGAAGGAAGGAAGGAAGGAAGGAAGGAAGGAAGGAAGGAAGGAAGGAAGCAAGGAAGGAAGGAAGGAAGGAAGGAAAGAAGGAAGGAAGAAAATAAGAAAGAAGGAAAGGAAGAAAGGGAGAAAGAAAGAAACAAAGACAGACAGGCATGGAGAGAGAGAGACAGAGAGAGAAGGAAGAAAGGAAAGAAGAAAGAAAGAAGGAAAGGAAGAAAGAGAAAGAGAGGGGGGGTGTTAAGAAGGAAAGGAGGGAGGGAAAGAGAAAGAAGATGGAGACTGAACTTGACCCACTTAGTAATGAGTATCTGCTACAGTGCCTGCAGCTTCCTGCACTGGAAATATGGGTGTGAACAAGAGTCATTGACCTGGAGCTAGCCAAGGAGGTGACTCAGCAGGTGACCCATTCTGATGACCTGAGTCCCTTCCTTTAGACTTACAGTGGAAGGAGAGAACTGGCTATGCTAAGCTGTCTCCTGGCTCGTGATCACATCAGGCGTACACAAAAGGAGGGAGGGAAGGAGACTCAGGGAAGAAGGAAAGTGAAAGAATTCTTAAATAAAAGACTCATTGGCCTCATGGTGTTTACATTCTAGAATGACAAAGTACTACACAAATGGTGCTTGCTGTCTGTCCACTGTCCCCTGATCTTGCTTGGTCACTCACTCACTGATTTGTAGATTGGTGCATGAACTTTGAACCCACTTTGCTTAGTTTTGTATCCAAAAATGATGACTCAGATTTGAGAAAAACTTCTAGCTAGTTCTTAGCTGGCAGATGGGACGCAGGCCACTTTTTGAGCTGTTTCTTGCTGACGTTTATAGATCTCCAGGTACCTCAGCACAGAGATTAAATATGGAGCGACTTGGTACTTCACTAAGCACTTGTGTCTGTCACCTCCCTTTCAGGCTCTTCGCTGGGGTCTCTGAGCCTCTACTCTGTTCTGTCTCTAGAGTTGTGTTCTTGTCAGCTCGGCAAGTGCTAGACCAACGCTTGTCAAACTGACTTCTGAGAGTGACACCCTCAGATCCTGCGTAGTCACTCTTACGTATTTTGATTGCCTGTCACACAGACTTAACACTCAACAGACTTGCAGAAGATAGGCACTCCACCTCTTTCATAGCTGCCCTGGTCTGGCCTCAACATGAGAGGCTTGGGTAACCCTGTAGACAGACGGTGGCCTCAGCATGGTAGACCAGCACAGGCTTACAGACGAGAAGCAGCTAACACCAGCACATCTTCTCAAGGGCTCTGCTGGCTGGACCAGACCCATGCTGGTCTCCTTGCTCCCTCTCTGAGCTATGGCAGAATCATTCTAGCTGAAGCCTATGCAGTCCACTCTTAGACCTTTGACTTCCCTTTGCACTATACCACCTCTGTTCTTGTTCTCTTTGCTCAGCCACATCAAGACTAGCACATTCTGAAATGTTCTAGCCACGTATCCCCATGGCCCGTCCATCCGTTGCTTTGTATCAGAGCTCAGCTTACATGTCACACCCGACAAGCCTTCCCCATCCCTCTACTACGCAGAGCACTTCCTCTTCCACTCACCCACCAGTGCCCGGTTCTCTGCTTTGCCACTGCAATATTACACCTTGGTTTTTCTCTTGCTTGTTTTTTTTTTTTTTTTCCCCTTCCCCACTATAACATAGGCATTGGAACTCTGGCCAGTTCTATCTACTCTCACCAGCACCCAGAATAGGGCTTCAGGATAATGACAAGTTGTTGGTGAAAGAGAGGATCTGGGGAGTATGTTTCTTAAACACACTGGACTTGAGAGACTGTGAGGTGAACACTTATTAGTATGAGATGTTCACAAGATTCCTTTTTATATACAGAAGAACACCATAAGCACAGTGTGCAGCACCCATTTGCTTTTTGTTGGTTAAATTCCATATACTAGAAGGTCGGATTCCAAAGTGTTCACAGTGCTTGTCTCCTGCTCACAGATTTACAGGAGATTTTTAATATTTTTCCCATTGCCTGCACTTTCTAAATGTTTCATTTCCTCTATATTGATTATTATGCAATACTTGCCAAATTTATTATACAAAATATTATGCAAACATATTCTGAAAAGACAAGAGTCAATCATCATGCAAGGCTTATATGGGAAATTAAAAAAAAAATACTGGTAAGCGAAATTAAAGATTAAGTGAAAACTGTTGTCAGTGGGGCTCAATACAGCTGGAGTAATAATAATGCTAAATACTGGTAGTTAATTTTGGCAGTAGATAATCTAATTACAAAAAATAAAGGTAAAGCGCTCTGCTCTCTGTTTCTTCATTAATGCAGCTCCCACACTGTGTGAGGAGGGCCACCCAGTACCTTGTCACACCAAACTCCGCAGACTCTATGGTACAGAGTCCATAAGAGACAGCCAACTTCCTGGTTCTCTTAGCTGGGTGTCTCCAGGATAGCGACTCTGTAAAGCAATGTCACTGAGGCCATCTGTGGTCCCCAGGAGCTCCCAGCAAGCCATGTGGTGAAGGCTATGGGATGCAGTATAGGCCTGGAATCTTTAGTGTTTGACCTAAGCCCCGTAGACTGACTCTCCCCAGCTCAGGCAGGAGACTAAGGAGACCCTATCATTTTGATCTAAAACAGGTAAGCCAGGGCTCTGCGCTGAAGACAGCCACTGACAGAGTCGGCTGAGAGCGCTGGGCCAGAGCCTCGGAGCTCTTCTTCCAACCAATTTGTTGATAATAAATACTATTATCCAATGTAGATGGGACTTTCTAATCCAGTACCTGGAAATGCTATCACATTTAGTTTTTTTTAACACAGCAATGTCAGTAATAGAGTTCTGTTTGCAAGGGGAGAGAACTGAGCACATCATATACTTTGAAACTCATGATCATCAAGGCTATTTCAGTTTTGGAGTTAGGATCAGAACTCTGCATGTGCACAGGGTATTATAGCCCCCCTTACTCACACCAAGTTGAAGGTGATTCGGAAATGGGTAGATCTGGGAGTTAGTTGTTAAGGGGTGTCATTGGGGGTGAATATGATCAAAACACATTGTATAAAATTCTCAAAGAATTAATAAAAGTATGAAATTCTCAAAAAGTAGAAAAAGAGCCGGGCGGTGGTGGTGCACGCCTTTAATCCCAGTGCTTGGGAGGCAGAGGCAGGCGGATTTCTGAGTTTGAGGCCAGCATGGTCTACAGAGTGAGTTCCAAGACAGCCAGGGCTACACAGAGAAACCCTGTCTCGAAAAAACCAAAAAATACAAAAAAAAAAAAAAAAAAAAAAAAAAAGTATGTCACTGATTCAAGATGCAAATTTTACTCACTCTACCAACACCGGGGAGAAAGTATAAATTTCACTAATTGTACCAACATCAGGGGAACTGCAGTTTAACTGTTTGATCCTAACTAGAAAGCCACAGATGTTATATCTCTAGTTCATATCTCTGACATAGTCGATAAGATGCTAGTTTTTAACAGATCGAAAGACACAAATGTTTTCCACTTTCTCGGTCCCTTTACCTCCCCTCCCCCTTTTTTTTGTTTGTTTGGGAGGTTTTGTTTTTTTTTGTTGTTGTTGTTGTTGTTTTGTTTTTGTTGTTGTTGTTTTTCAAGACAGGGTTTCTCTGCGTAGCCCTGGCTGTCTTGGAACTCACTCTGTAGACCAGGCTGGCCTTGAACTCAGATATCCACCTGCCTCTGCCTCCCAAGTGCTGGGATTAAAGGCGTGCGCCACCATTGCCTGGCCCCCTCTCCCCTCCTTTCTATAAATAATTCATTGTTGTTGGTATTGATTTTGTAAACTACTGAACAGAAAAGGAATCACAAATACATCATTCTTTTTTGAAAGTTTTATTAATTTCTGAGAATTTTGAATATTTTGATTAAATTCATCCCCATCCTTCTACTCATCCAGCTTCACCTCTATCCCTACCCACCCAACTTCATATCCTCATCTTTAAGGGAAAAAAAAATTGAGCTCAGCTTGTGATGCCTGTATATTCTTGGGTGTGTGGCTTTCCCCTGCAGTGTGGTCAACCTACCTGCAGCCACGCCCTTACAGAAAACTGACCTCTACCAGCCACTATGAGTTAGTTCCTCTGCTAGGGGGCCTCACACCTGTCTGTGCCCTCCATGTGGGGACTTGTCCAGCTTGAGCTTCTGAAGGCCTTGTGTGTGATGTCACAGCTACTGTGAGTTCATGTGTACAGCAGTCGGGAAGGCTGGGTGGTGTCAGGCACCAGACCCAAATGCATTGTTCTTAACCTTACCATCAAGACACTCTGAGCCGTGACCTACCTCCTTCATTTCTCCTTCCTTCCTTCTTCTTTCATTCTTTTTTTTTTTAATGAAGATACATCCATGCCCATTCAAGATTTGTACAACTCATGCTGATGCTTAGCTTCAATTCACTTCATGAAAGAAAATATTTTTCCACAGGATCTAGTAGAATTGAAACATCAATCTTGATGATATTCAGAAGCAAAGAAAGATCCATGAGAATGTGGCATCCTGTTGTGTCTGCCTGTTCTCAGTCCCAACACCTTCTCTTAACGCTAATTCCCACGTTTGTTTATTAAATTATTCAATGATAAATATATACATCATATGCCTGCTAGACTGCAAGAACTATGTGGGTATTAATGTATAACATTAATCACAAGACAAGATACCTTACAAATGTAAGAGAGTAATGGGCAAAGTAGGCAAACATATTTGGATGCTAGTAATGCACGCTAACTTCGGAACTGAAGTGTATTTCAAAAATATCTTTAGAATCTAAAAATCTACAGGATCATAAAACAGAAGACTTGAATACATAGAAAGCTTGGATATTTGGTGATGGAATTCTAAACACTTTCCATCCCCTGAGACATTTCAATCAGGCCTTAAAATTCTTTGTCAAAGGAAGACTGGAGTTAATATTCTATGGTGGGAATAAAGTTGGGTGTGCTAAGGTATGGCTTTCATCACAGTACTCAGGAGGCGGAGGCAGGCAGATCTCTGTGAGTTTGAGGCTATTCGGGACTACATAGCCACCTCCAGGACCGCCACTGCCAAGTGGTAACATACTGTATCAAAAAGGCTCAGTGGTTAAGAGCACAGGATGCTCTTCCACAGGACCCTGGTTCAGTTCCCAGCACCCACATGGCAGCTTACAATCATCTGTAAGTTTAGCTCCAGGAGATCTGATGCCTCTTCTGATCTCTGGGATCCTGCACATAGCTGGTGCACATGCATTCTCTCAGAAACACAAACATATATATAAAATAAGACAAATATTGATACTTTTAAAAGCTAATCAATGAAATAACCCCAGATGTGAAGGTCCCAGCACAGAAATAAAAGTCAGGACAGTGTGATAGCTCTCATCCCTGAACACAAATGCCAGTCCCACAGTAGTGGCTCCCAGGGACAGTGAAGGATATGAAATCCCAACAAAGGCTTAGAAGAGAGAATCTAGGAATAATTAGTGAACAAAGAGGATAGAAACAAACTCATAGACTAATTCAAATAGACAGCTGAACAATAAATAGAAGAAAATTAAGCTAGGCATAGGAGCACACACCTTTAACCCCAGCACTTGGGAGGCAGACACAGACAGATTTATAACTTGAGGCCAACCTGGTCTATATAATGAGTTCCAGGACAGCCAGAGCTACATAGTTAGACCCTGTCTCAAAACAAAACAAAAAATTAAAGGATGGAAGAAAGGAAGGAAGGATAGAGGAAGAAGAGCGAGAGAAAGAGAATTTCAGTATAAGGGTTAGTGAAATGGCTTAGTGATTAAGAGTACTGGCCATTCCTCCGGAGGATCCAGGTTTGATTCCCAGAACCCACTTGGTGGCTTATAGCTGTCTGTAACTCCAATCCCAGAGGATCTGAGGCCTTCTTCTAGTCCTCATGGGCACCAAACACACTTATATGATAGACATACATGCAGGCAAAATACCCACATACATCATACATCATACATATATAAAATAATAATATATCAAAAACACACAAAACAAATAAAGTCAGTACAGGAAACGAAACAGGAGTACAATAAAGACATAGGAACACTAAAAATAACAATAAACATGAATTAAAAGTAGACTCTGTTTCTTGGCCTTGAATCTGAACATGTAACTTCAGTAGACGTGACATGATTCAAAGACAGGCTCTCCAAGGGCAAGGCAGTCAGGGTCTATCTGGTTGTCTTGGAATGCTGCTTCTTAGAACCCAGCCTCCAGGATGTGATAAGACCCATGGAGCCTCAGGACTGACTCAATGGCAAGCTTCACAATGGCTTTGATTTCTCAACTCTTTCCTCACCTTTTCTCTCCCAGTGGTTGCAAATTTCTCACGTTCTGTAGTAAAGCTGTCTTCTATGGTTCCTGAGAAGGCGTAGTAGATGTGAAACCATCAGAAGCCACAGTGGCACCTCTAGCTGGCTTCCTAAAACCATATATCACAGACTTGAGCACCCACTCTATACTTGGGCCCTAAGTCAGCTGCCCTAAACAGTCAACTCTTGAGTTCTGAGAGACATATTCCTTATTTATGCATTCCCATTGTTATGCATATATGTATATATGTCTGATATGGGAGATTCACATACCACAGCATGTCAGAGGTCAGGGGATAACCTGTTTGTGGAGTCTGTTCTCTCCTTCCACCTTTTCATGGGTTTAAGAGATCAAACTTTTTGCCAGGCTTGTGTGACAGCTGTCTTCACCCACTGAGTCATCGTGCCTGCCCTAAGGGTCAGATTCCTAAGCACTTCAGATTAAGCAACTTCTTCAGCCCCTCCAGAGAGTTTTACGATCGCCCTGATCCTTGTGCTTTTCCACACTATGTGCAGAAGTGTTTAGGACTGACTCTATTAACGTCACTAGAACTCGACTCAGTCTGCCAGGTGAACTCTCAGAATCCTAACCACAGCATGTCACTATATGTTTTGTCATGAAGTAGTTTATTTCTGCCTGGGTTTCTGCTCTGTCTCTAGCACCTTGGATAGAGCCAGGTACGCAAAAAGGAGATTAATAAACATTTGCCAAACCAACAAGAAAATTTAGCACCTTCGACCATCTGGGTAATTCATTTGTCAACTGATCACAGAGATAATTAGATTCACACCTCAGTTACCTATCCAATCTTTAAACAATAACAAAATTGCAAAATATTTAAGAGGAATGCAGACATAGTTCTGACTCTTGCTGAATACAAACTGTTGAAGGGCTTAACTGTTGAAGAATGGACTCTGCAGTTAAGAGCATCTGCTGCTTCCTACAAAGAAGCTGAGTCTGGTTCCCAGCACCACATCGGGCAGCTCACCAACGCCTATAGTTCCAGCTCTGGGCTCGTCCTCTTCTGCCTTCCGCTGGCACCCAGTCACACGTGCTTTTACCCACACATGCACACCCAGTGGTCCAGGAGAGTTAATAACGCAATCTCACAAACTAATTCCCCTCTCAGCTAAAGTTGATTCCTCAGGAGACCGCTCCTGCTCACTGTGGAAGGACAAGGACAGTGGGCTCAATGGCTCCAGTTGGGCTCCAGTTAAATCAAAGGGGTTTTCTTGACCAACTTATTCTTAGTTCAAAACTGGCAATTTCTCACAACAGATGGAAACATTAGTGGGGGCTGAAAAGTCTCTAAAAGCAGGGCTGGAGAGTTGGCTCAGCCTTAAGAGCACCGACTGCTCTTGCAGAGGCCCTGGGTTGGATTCCCAGCTCATAACCATCTGAAACTCAGGTCCCAGAAGGTGCCATACCCTCTTCTGGGCCCTGCAGTCACCACATGCATCTATTGCTCAGGTTACTTTCTAAAACTGATGGGTAAGTCGCCTGTCCAATCACAGCAAGTTTCTAAGCACTGGACATAAAGCAGGCAACACAGCAGGGGAGTAGTGATGCCCAGGACCTGAACTACACAAACCTAGTCGAGCTCATGAGCATGTGTGCACACAGACACACACACACACACACACACACACACACACCACACTACACATATACAAACACAGACATACACACATGATACACACACAGACACACTTAGTGCACACACAGACACACACATACATATCATACACACCACACACACCAAACACATACACCACACACACATGCATATACACACCACACAATACAACACATCACACAGACTCATACATCACGCCACACACACATCCACGCATACTTACCATATTACACACATACAGACACACACATATCACACATATACCACACACATACACATACAGACACACTTATGACACGTACACACAAACACTATACACACAAAACATCACACATATACACACATACTTACCGCATTACACATAAGACACACACACAGCACACATACACCACACATATACACATACCCACACACATATATACCACACACATGCATACATACAACATTCCACACACATCACACACACCATACATTACACATGCACATGCAAATGCATGCACGCACACACGCATGCACTGCTTTCAGAACGACCCAAAAAGAAAAGCCTTTGACAGGCTTTCCCTGTTCTTGACCCATCACATTCTCCAGATCGCAGAAAATAACCGCAAAAGCAAACGTGAGCTATCTGAACATCCGATTGTTCTCTAGTTTTCTCTCTTTTCAAAATTCCGAGTTGTGCATTAGATTTATATTGGAAAAGTACATTTGTGATTTAAAAAAGAAAACACTAGGCCAGTTTAAAGAGGTAAAAGCTAGAAAACCTACACACTGAATCTGTACGCTCCTCGTGTGTACAGAGTGAAGCCGCACAGAACTGAAGGTGACCTGTGTCGGTGACGCTCATGCTTGTCTCTCTCAAATGTGAACTTGTAGGGCAAGTGTTGAAGAGAACGCGACGTCAACATTTCACACCTTTGCCACATTTCAAGATGAAATATCTTCTTCGCAAGAAGATTTATGGGTTCTTAATGAGGTCAGAGGATGTCGCCAGGAGTTCAGTTTTAAAGAATGGGTTCACAGGGCCAGTAGCAAGCTGGGCAAGCTCGCCCTCCACGGGGTTTCCAGGCCTTGGGGACAGGGTCCTGGAGAAGGCGATGGACTTTCCATTTCTGGAGGAAAACTTAGGCTCTGGACTTCTTAAAAAGAACTAAACAGGACCTCAGCAACCAAGGCAAGGAGATTTTTCCCAGTAGCCACTAATCTCTAAATCCCTTTTGGAAATAGTCTAGGGCAACAATAATATAATAACTAGTACCTATCACGATACATCTTAAAACTCTGTGTGTGCTACTTGTGGGAGGATGCTTATGGTGTGCAGAGAAGCTCTGGGATCCCCTGGAGTTTCAGTCACCAACCAGCGTGGTAAGGGTACTGGGGTCCAAACTTGGGTGCTCTGAAAGATCACTAAGCCATCTCTCCAGACCACATACAACAATGCTTTCGTGTGGAAATCTCCTATGATTGAATAATTAAGAGAAGAACATTGGAGCCAATATCAATGGAAACAAGACTAAGCATTTGCTCCCCAAATTTCTCTCTTCTTTTTTTTTTTTTCAGCAGATGTAAATTGAGCTCCTACTGAATACAGACTGTGCACTCAATGCTGGGAGGTGAAGGGTGACCCACACTTTCCTGGAGGTGCACTCCTGCAGCCCTGGCAGGGGGAAATGAACAATTGCCACTGTGGTCAAGGGTAGGAAGTATTCAAAGAAAGCTGCCAAGCACAAAGTATAGTTTTGTTTCAAGGACTGAACCTAAAAGACAGAGAAGGCAAGCCAAGACTAGGCCCTGTTGAGCCTTAGCCTCCAGGAGACACAGGTGATTCAGCGCATTATAGACAAGGCTCACTCAACTGACAGGGTAGAGACTCCTGTTGAGGTGGAAGGAAGAGGCAGGAAGAAGGAGGCAGCTTTAATGAAGTAGGAAACAGATGGTCATAGCACCATAGGTTGAGGTTCTCAAGAGAGCCCTGAGTGAGGAGCCAGGTGATTTCAAAGCTGGCTCTGCTCTTCCTGTGTTCTATAGCACTGGGGAGATTTGGAGTCTTTCAGTACCCCTGTTTCCAGCCTCCCCATGAGGAAGAATAGTACCACAGGCTAAGTTCAATTGAAGCCTAAAGCTAAGCAAGACATTAAGGATTGGGAAGTAGTGGCTGAAGGATCAGGAGGCCAGGGCCATGCAGACCCTCACAGTGAGTTCTAAACCAGTCTAGGTGCCATGAGACTGTGTCTTGAGAATAGTTTCAAGGACTGAGGAGGTCGTTCAGTCAGTTGGTAAAGTCCAAGCCTCAGGGCACTCGACGACCAGGAGGGTGGAGACAGGAAGACACTTGAAGCTTGCTGGTCTACCAGAATACCCAACTGATAAGTTTCAGGTTCAGTGAAAATAAAGGGTGAAGCTTGAGTACACTACAATTGCATAGACTTTTAAAAAGAATTGATGCTACCCAAGATGTTGACCCAAGATGGGGGTAAAGGTGGGAGGGTCATAAGTTCAAAGTCATCCTCAGCCACACAGTAAGTTCCAGAAGACCTTGGCTGTACAAGTGTCTGTCTCAAAAATATCCCGAGGGCTGGGGAGACCATAGAATGAATAGAAAAATAAGCAAACCTTCAAAGTATAGTGTTGAGGGAGGGGACCAAACGCAGAAAGAGAAAAAGCAAGCAAACAAGCCATGCATTCCCCTGTATATGTGCCCGCTAGCATAATGTACTATATAATAACATATGCCATAATACATGCATTAGTAAACTGGTGTAAGTGTGAGCATAGCATAACCTTCAGAAAGGAAACCGAGAGGTGACAGTGACCAGGTGGTGAGGAAGAGAGAAAGGCAGGCACAGGGGCAGGTGAACTGTGGGAAGGAATTCAAAGACAGTTTCCTCTAGTTAAAAAAAAAAGAAAAAGGATATTGGACAATTTTGTATGGTTCAAAATACAGAAACACAGATAGACAGACACACAGACACACACATAGACACACACACACACACACACACACACACACACACAGAAGAATTGAGTGACTGCAGAGTGTAGTGTCTTGGTCCTGTGATCCCAGTGTAGGGGAAGCTTTAGTGAAAATCAATTGTAAGTTCAAGGGCAGCCTTGCTCTAGGCCAGTGGTTCTCACCTCCTGCCCCTCATGTTGTGGTGACCCCCAACCATAAATTTATTTTTGTTGCTACTTATTCTGTGTAATTTTGCTACTGTCATGATCATAATATCAATTTCATATATGCAGTACATCTGATATGTGACCCCTGTGAAAGGGTTGTTTGACACCCTCTCTCAAGGGGTCTCAACCCAGAGGTTGAGGACAACTGTTCTAGTCCATTTTGAGGTACAGAATGAGACAGGCTAGCCTCAAACTCAGAGATCCACCTGCCTGTGCCTCCCGGATGCTGATTAAAGGCATATATATGCTATATTCGCATGATTAAAGGCATGTATACGATATATTCCCACGCCCAGGGAAACCCTATCTTGAAAAAAAAAAGCATAGCTTATGACAGAGAGAAAAGCTAGCCTGTTCTATAAAAGGAGTTCCAGGGCTACACAGAGAAACTCTATCCTGAACTCTCCCCACCAAAAAAGACCGGGTCTCATTCTGTACCCCAGAATGGACTAGATTAAATAGAAAACTAAGTCAAACTACACTAAAAAGCACTACCTTGGCCAGCCCTGCAGTTCCTTCAGAATGGGTAAGCTCCCACAGGGCTGATTCAGACTGATCCAACGTTATCCAGCCTTTTACTGAATATGCTCCCAACTCCCATATGCACAGGGCCTGGGCATTGGCCAGGTGGCTCTGCCACTGAGACCAAGTGTAAAGGAGGTGACCAGAGGCTGTAGACAGACACACCCTCCCAGCTAGGAGGCACACCCTCCTTGAAGGAGGATCTGGGGTACACATTCACGTTTGCCGAAAAGACTGTAGTTCTAGCACATAAATACAACTGAAACCCAAACAATGCTGATGCCTCAAAGCCAGTACAACCACAGTCCGCTGCCTCTCTTTGCTCAATAGCACTCATTCGAGAGACTCTTGCCGTCTTTATTTTTATCGTGTTTTTATTTCATTCATTCATTTACTCATTCATCAGTCACTTGTTTTTTTAAGAATCTCCTGTAGCCTCGAACTCTGTGTAGCTGAAGATGACCTTGAACTCTTGATCCTCCTGCCTCCACCTTCAGAGAGCTGGACTTCAGATGCTGGGTCTCCCTCAAGCATATCTTAAGTCTCCACACTTTGTTCATTTTGCAGCAGGTTCTCAAACTCCTGTGCCTTCTCATCCATCATAGCTTCCCAAATCTCACCACCTTAAGGGATTATTGCGATAATCATTTCACCCTCTGGTCCACTGCACCTGGGAATATACAATAAAAATAACTTTATTTTTAGGCTTATCTTCTTCCTTCTGGAACGTTCCTCCCGGACCCTAGTGTACTACAGCAGCCTGCACATGCCATCTCCACCCCTGACTTCTAGTGTGGTCCATTTGCTATCTCCAAGACATCCTGTCTCTCCAGAAAATGGAGATAGTAACTTCCGGACATATGAATTGAGATCTACCCCCTCCCAAATGGAGCTCAGGGTGTTTAGCAGTTTGAGCTGGATGGAGCTGCACTGAATCAAATGAAACACAGTTTATCCTGTGTTGTTGGCTCTCCTAATGAAAAGCTAAGAGCTTAGACTAACAGGGAATTCTCTCACTTGAACTACTAAGCTAATTCAAATGCACCATAAAAGGTACTGTAGTATAATCCTGCACACAGACAGAAGAAAGACTCGGTTAAGACAGCTTTCAGATTTGCTCTCTCAGCCATGACGGTGGCACCCCAGAGAGCTCTGAAGCTGGGGCTGGGGAGAAGGCTCTGTGGGTAAGAATTCTTGCTGACTTAGAATCTCAGCACTCAGTCAAAAGTCAGGCCTGGCTGTGCGTGGCTGAGCCCCAGCACTGGGGAGCTGAGACTGGCAGATTCTGAGAGCTTGCTAGTCAATAAGTGTAGCTAAGGTGAGATTACCATTCTGTGAGAGACCCTGGACTCAAGGTCCTAAGTCAGAGATCAACAGAGGTAACCACCTGACGTTTTATTCTGGTCTCTACTTACTGGTGCTTGGGCATGCCTACATTCACATGTATAAACCACACACAATGAAGAAATAGACAGATATAGATAGATAGATAGATAGATAGATAGATAGATAGATAGACAGACAGATGGATAGGTGAGTGTATGGTGATGATAATGTTGATGGTGGTGGTGGTGATGAAGAAAAAGAAAATTAGTTCAACTCTTGTCAAAATCAGCTGGTAGGTGGAGCTTATTGCCAGGGGCTAGTCATACTGGGATCGAGATCCTGTAGATAATGGGTAAGTTCTCTCCCTCCAGATCTAGTGGTCATCCGGGAAGCATGAACAGCAGGTGAGTCACTGAGGGGTATGAAGTACAGATACACTATGACCGTGAACCAGGTAGAGGGAAGAAATGTGTTGAAATTGAAGTTTGGACAGGGCCAAAGTGCAGTACCTTGTGGAAAGTTCAACTAAGAGCCTCAGGGAGATCACAAGTAGGTGAGGTCTGGCCAGTGGGGGGAGGTAGAGGAAGGGCCTGCAGGGCTGTAAGTTGAGCCTTTTTGCTGAAACCCTCAGGGAAGGCACTGAAGGGTAATGCAGAGAGGCACCATCAAGTCTGCGGTTGCTTCCTGCGTGATCGTGATCGAGTGGGTATGTGTCTAAGGATGCTGAGAGGACATAATTAAGACCTTTCTTTCCCAAGAAGGAAAACCAGACTTTAATATTGCTATTTTATGAATTACTTCAGGCAACCTATACATCTCAGAAAGAATTGCTATAATTCCTCACACATAAAATAGGAGATGTGGACGCTTCTAGAAAGAATTCTCTTGAAAATGGGTTCAAAATCTAGGGTGTATGTGCACATGTGTGTGTGTGTGTGTGTGCGCACACACACACACACTCTAGACATAAAAATGGAGAGGAAGAGAGGGAAGGAGAGAGGCACGTGAGCATAGTGAGAGGACTCGGGGTGTTTATTTAATCAAATTGATTGTCTTCATGAAATCACTGTTTGAACAACCAATGTTTGTCGCTAAGAATGACTTTCAAGATACTTTAGCCTTACCCAGTGGAAGCTGTAAGGATTGGTGACATGGTTGGATGGGTAAAGGAACATGTGGCCATCCCTGACACCCTGAGTTTAATCCCTGAGATCCACTTGATGGAAGGAGAGAAATGACTCGCACAAATTATTCTCTGATCCCCCCCCCACACACATGTAAAGATGTCAATAAAACCCAGAGACAAAGCAACATAAAAATTCCATAGCCATTGTTGTGTAAACCCTCTAGTTCATAAACTTGGAGACTTATACGAAACTCTTAGAAGTAATCTAGTCCAGCTGCTCTCAAGCGCCTGCCCTGGGAGCTCTGATGCTCTTCAAGGATAGTTACTGAACTTACAAGGATTTGGGTCTCCTGAGTTACTGCTACTCATGGAGATTTTGCGTTGGAAAAGTTAAAGGCAAGAAAAACCCGAAAGCACCAGAATTGAAAGTCACTGGTTCTTTCCTTCATGTCACATCTCATTACTATCTTCAGGAAAATTCCCCCATACATTCTGAGGGTGAGACAAGGGTAATGTAATAATTTACATTGTTATGAACAGTCTTGTCCTTGTGGTAGACACACACTCTCTCAGGGAACCTCATGATTGCTGGACCACATCCTGAGAATCTTAATCTACTCCAGCTAGAGTAGCAGGCCAAGACCCTGCACCAGGCTACATGCTTGCTGGAGGTGGGAGTTGGAGAGAGCTCTTGATGTTTGATACATCTGCCCATTGATGTCACAGTCCCAATATGTCTACCTTCCCTACAGTTCCTTTGTATGGTGGAGTAAAATTGATGGATTGCATTTCTGGAGATGCAAAACATGGTACCCTGCGATCTCTGGCCTTTGGATGCTGAGTGTTTCCAAAAGAACGAAAATGACCTCAGTCTCTGACCTTTCTTTGTCCTCTCTCCAGGCCTCTGTCCCCTGAAAGGAAGCACTGAACCAAGGTTCTTCTGCCCAAGGCTAGTTGGAGGGGTTAGAACTTTCTCCCCTAAAGCAAGCCATAAAGCTGGGGCAGAAAGTCATTCCAGAAGGGTTCTGCCCCATCCCCGGAGGTAAGGAATGCTGCATAAAGAGGCCAAGAAGAATCTGAGCAGACAGGCCTTGCTGGGTTCCCTGCTGATCTATCACCAATTGTGAATCTATACAGCTGTCTACTCTTCCTTCTTCCTCAACAGTAAGCACAAATGCACTCGTCCTAGGTAAAGTCTTCGAGTTGAAAACTTTTGCATTCCACTAAATGGTGATTAAATGATTCAAGACGTGAGTCTGTACTTTGATACAGGAAGGTTGTCGAAGGCCCTCACCGTTGGTGTAGGAAGATATCTCCCTTTCCGCTCTTCAGTGACAGAGTAACTGCAAAGTTTTACTGACTTACTTAATATTCACACAGTAATCCACTGGCAGTGGTCTTGACCGGTCAGCATCTCCTAGAGTGGTTAGCCATCCCACTTTACTTGGAGATGTCACAGTTTTAACCCTGAGAATCCCGTGGTCAAGATAGTTCCTCAGTGCTGGGCAAACCAGGATTATTGAGCACAGAGCTGTCCCCAAGGACTGTGGAGCCTTCTACATCCTAATAGTACAAAATGAAAGAAATCAGAAAGCACCTCTAACTCCTAAATCTTCAACTCCCCACCCCCAAAAACTCCATCTTGTCTACTTATATTTTGTGATAGGAAGTAGCTACATGGATGAGTGGAAGGGGGCTGGTCTGGGAAGAAGAGCTCAGCAGCTGGAGTATCAGGAGGGAAGAATATACATACCTATTGAGTGGATTCTTGGATGATTTTTTAAAACTTATTTTAGATTTAATTATTTTGTGTGTGTGTGAGTGTTTGCTGGTGTGTATGTATGTATGTATGTATGTATGGATATATGTATGTATGTGCACCACATGTGAACAGTGCCTGCAGGATCAGAATTTGGCATCCAGTTGGCATGAGTTGAAGATGATTATAAGCTTCTATGTGTATACTGGCTGGTGTTGTGTGCCAACTTGACACAGGCTGCAGTTATCACAGAGAAAGGAGCTTCAGGTGAGGAAATGCCTCCATGAGACCCAACTGTAAGGTATTTTCTCAGTTAGTGATCAAGGGGGGAGGGCCCATTGTGGGTAGTGCCATCCCTGGGCTGGTAATCCTGGGTTCTATAAGAAAGCAAGCTGAGCAAGCCAGGGGAAGCAAGCTAGTAAGAAACATCCCTCCATGGCCTCTGCATCGCTCCTGCTTCCTGATCTGCTTGAGTTCCAGTCCTGACTTCCTTTGGTGATGAAGAGCAGTATGGAAGTGTAAGCTGAATAAACCCTTTCCTCCCCAACTTGCTTCTTGGTCATGATGTTTGTGCAGGAATAGAAACCCTGACTAGGACAAATTGGTACCAGCATAGTGGGGTATTCCTGTAACAACCTGACCATGTTTTGGGGGAGGACTGTGGAAGGACTTTGGAACTTTGGGCTAGAAAATCCATTAGGTGTTAAGAGCTCTGTGGGATGTTGTGTAGGAGCTTGGAAGATCATGTTGAGAACAGTGCAGAGATGGAGGCCTGGCTTATGAAATTTCAGAGGGAAGATTAAAGACTCTTATCAGGACCATTTTGTTTTGATTGTGAAGATTCTGTGGTTTTGGTTAGCTGGAGCTGAAGAATCAGCTGTGATGAACAAGGTATTAGAACTACTAAAGCAAACCTTTGTGTTACTGGGACTATTGATGCTGGTTAGCCGGAACTAAGAAATTAGTGGTGATTAAGAAGACAATAGAAGCCCTGACTAAGACAATGTAGATGCTGGGAATCAAACCTAGGTCCTCTGCAAGAGCTACAAGAGTTCATAACACTGAGCCTTCTCTTCAGCCCCAAGTAGCTCGTATAGATATTGAGATGCTGCTTAAAGCCACTGTGGAGCTGAAGAGACAGCTCAGCGGGTAATCATGCTGGCTGTTCTTCTGGAAGTCCTGAGGTCCTTTCCCAGCACCCAGAGGATCTGATGTCCTCTCCTGGTCTCCATGGACACCCACACACACTAGAACTTATGTTTATATCACTTTTGACCTAAGACTCGGTAGTCCAGAGCCTAGTGAAGCTTACTTACAGTACACAATCTTCTTATACTGACGTGTAGAGAAGTTTGGCTCACAATTCAAGTTAGGCACACGCGGCCTATCTTGTCTAAGAGAACCAGTTGCTTTAAAATGACTTTTTAAAAAACACTCTTTATGGTCTTGGTTGGGACTTTTTATTTGAAATAAAACTTGTCCAAAGCACATAAATAGAAAAAAAAAAGGCAGTTCTTTCTCTGTGATTTGCTCATAGGGTCTCAAGAAATGTGTGTGTGTGTGTGTGTGTGTGTGTGTGTGTGTATGTGTGTGTATGTGTTTGAAAATATGTACTATATTGCTAAATGAAATTAAAATGAAAGATAAATAGGATTTACATAGTATATATTATCTACATGGTATATATCTACATAGTGTAGTTTTTTTTTTTAACAACTTTCTGAGCCTGACATACCAAGTCACATTGAAATATAAATTTTGATAAAAGAAAGACTTGTTTCAGATCGGCAAAAATTAGACTAGAATATTGTGTGTGGTGTCTTTAACTGAGAACGAAACATTTACTACATTCTGAAGCAATGGCGCTCTGAAGGAATAAGGTCTTAGGGGTGGGATTAACTGCTGCCTGCAGGGCTTATCAAAGGGGGAGCGAGATTTGGTTGATGGTTTTTCTTTTTCTTATTTTTATGTTACAAAATGGTCAGAATTGAACAATAAACTCTCTAGAAAGTATAGGAGGAAAGAAGGAGAGAAAGAGAAAGGAGGAATAGAGGGAGGACGGAAGGAAGGAAGGAAGGAGGGGGGAAAGAAAGACAAACAACAAGGACTCTTTTCTTCATTTCCAAAAAATTTAAAAAAAAAAAAAAAAAAAAAAAAAAAAAAAAGCTCCTTTCAAAGACACCAACAAAAGCTGTCTCCTAACTTTTTCATGGTTCTGAGATGGGGATAGAACTTGCAGACTTAAAGAGCAATTGGTATTCATTTATTTTATTTTTCAAAATCCACAAGAGAACAGCCCCTTTGATATTCTACTAAAGCCACAGGTAAAAGAGGTGAAGGTTAGCCAGCCCAGCGGAGGTCGGAAGGGCCTTCCTCGGCATTTAAAAGCCCCACCGGCAGCTCCTGGCTTCTAAAATGGAGATGGGCCACCTCCAGTGGGAGTCTGGCTTCCTCCCTAATTCTCGCCAAACATTCCCACCCAATCAATTGCGTATTCATCTCCCTGGCCCTTCTATATTAGGTTTAGCCATACAGACTTAGCCCCTTGTCTCCATGAGAAAAGAAACTGGCTCCCCTAAAGCTTCCCAGGGACCCTGAGCTGTTTGTAGATCTGTGCCTGCCAAGTGCCCTTCCTGAGTCCAGGTGTCCCACACTGAGAGTTAAGGTCTGGGTATCGCTGGGAATTCCTGTGGGGGGGGGGGTCTCTTCATGCTGAAATGGGCACAGACAGACAGACAGACAGATAGCAGGCTGGCTGTTGTCACCTTTGGTAGCCGCCTCATGGGAATGGATACAAGGAGGTAGGAAATGAAATTAAGTTCTCTGGGTCTCTAAAAGGGCCTCAGCCCCTCACTGGCTACCTTCAAGATCGTTTCATAAAAGAGTTGAGAATAAGACATCTTTCACAAGTAAAGAAACTTGAGGTTTGGGCCATCGAGGTGACCTGGTAAACTAGAGTGCCTGCCACCAAGTCTCGTGACCTGAGTCCTGTCGCTGAGTTTCACATGAAGGAGGAAAAGAGCGGACTCCTGAAAGTTGACCTCTGACCTCCACACTCACGCAGAGGCACACACAGGGGATTGAGTGCTTATTTGTTTATTTATTTATTTAAAAAGAAAATCAAGGCTCGTTGAGATCCCGTCACCGTGAAGACTGGGATGCCAAGCTTCTAACCCCAGATCAATTAAGTGATGTGTGTTTGTTCATTGACTACAACCAGGAAGCTTTCCTTTCCAGATCAATGGCAGTGTGGAGAGGGGGCTCTGCTTACATCACACTACATTTGCACAAAAATGACCCTGTACAACCCTATATAATAGGACATTTTTCAGAGAAGGGGGCCTAGGGAGCCAGCACCCATTTTAATAGGAACAGAAAAAAAAAACATCTGAAAGAAGCCAATCTGTTTTTCACCAATGACAAAGACAAAGAGGTGGGTGTATCCTACTGCTACATTTGCCTTCTGTGTCCCTCTCACAGGGTTCAAAGCACGGTGATTTTAGCGATTAAATGCATCGCCCCAGACTTCCAACTAAAGGCAGGAACTTCTAGTGAAAGAGACTTTAAGCAAAGATGGCTTGAGAGCACCATCCCTTTGGGACGTGCTGTAGTGACTAGCCTCTCTCTTCCGGCAGCCTTTCAGTTGTGATGAAGGGTTCTGAGTCCTAACAGTGATCAAAGACTAAGGCTTGACCTGGCATTTCACTGGGGTGGGGGAGAGAGAAAGCGAGTGTAGACAGGACCAGCCCCCCTACTCTGGATTTTTTTCCTACTTTTAAGGATGCAGATTCCCAGAACAACCACCATTTGGCTGTTCACACTTCCCTCTGTTGAGGGAAAGAAGGAAAGACCCTACTTTGCCCCGCAAAGAGGTAATAACAACTTGGAAGCAGTTTCGGAAAGCTTCAAACTCTATCTGTGACTGTATCTAAGGAGTCAGGATGACTTGCCACCCTCTGGTGCTGGACACTCTTTCTCATGAAGTTTTCTGACCTGATGTCCTTTCTCCAAGACCACTAAACTGCCCAGCTATGTCTCAGTGGTCCCTTCTTCTGCTGGGTCCTTTAGAGTTTTGTCTAGTGTCTACATCCCTAGCTCTTCATTAGGGCATAAAACACAACGGCTAATTAAATCCATGATAAGGTCCTTGCCAAAAGCTTAGCCAGACAGAGTGGGATTCGAGCACTAGTCAAATAATCAGACAGATTTGACGAGGAGTCACAGGGTACCTGGCCAGGATGACCACAGAAAGGGAATGCTCTGGGACAAGTAGAAATCGGCAGAGAGTGAATCGACCTCAACTGTGGAAAAAGAGTATTAGGGCTTCCTCATTCTTTTGCTGTGTAGCTGGTTAGGCAGGAGTATTTCGCCAGTAATGGAAAACTCTGAAGGCCAAATCTGAGGGACAAGCATGGATGTGATTTGGCCTGTTGATATGAGGTCACTCTCAGACCCTCAACCAGATCTGTGAGCTCAATGAGACATTGGACATTCAGATGTGTTTGCCGATATAAGGATTAAATATTGCCATTTTGTACTCTTCAAAATAAGCTTGGTTAGATAATCTATAATAACCTCTTCCTCTGCAGAGACCACCAGGTAATGTATAATAATCATCAGAAAGCATTTTAGAAATCGGGCTACTTTCGGCAGTTATATCCATCCATCCAGACATGTGCCTGAATAATATCATGTGCTGAATAAGTAGATATTGTAATTTTGTTATAAAAATATATAATTGACCTGAAAATACTGTCAGATATTTAGGTAGTAATGTCTGTGTGTGTGTGTGTGTGTGTGTTCATGTGTGTGTGTGTGTGTGTGTGTGTGTGTGTGTGTGTATACATGGTGTCTGTGTACATATGTGCATATCTGCATATATCTGTATATGTCTGTGTACATGTGCATTGAGGGTGAGTGATGTGTTTGTGTACTAAAGTATTTACTCAAGAAACATCCTGAAATAGTACATTTAAACATTAACATATGAATATTAATGTGCATGTATATAAGCCTGAGATATCGATATGTCATATTGATCAGGTGCGGAGAGTGCTAGAGTTTCTGATATGTAGACAGACTCTCATCATATCCTTTAACCAGATCATCATCATTTACTTAATGATGATTGATGAAGCTTCCTTTATCAAATGCAGTATCCAAGCACCCCCACTCAACGGGACCCCCCGCTCACCCATTCATAATCAGGCTGCTATTTGCTAACAAACCCCAAGTGGTTTTCATGGGCAATGGTTGATGGATCCTCCCTGACACATTGCACGCAGGGAACATTCTCCACTCCGTCTTGCAGCCCTGGGGCAGTCAGGGATTGCAGGGGCCGTCATCCGTGCCTGCCAAGCACACAGGTACCTTTCTCTGTAACCAGGGGCGATGGGTTTGTGAATCTTGATTCCAGGGCACGTAAGGCGGACTGAACACCAACAATAAACAAATGTTTATGAAGTCACGAGTGTCCTTCTCAGTCACCGTGTCTCTAGAGGGATTCATTTGTAAACTTAACACAGCATTGATGGTGTTGAGTGAGGGATCAGGAAGGGTCCTGCCAGTCCTCCCAGGATAGCAAGAGCTCTGGTCCTGAGAAATGGGCTGAGTGTGAGTTAATAGCAAAATTTTTATTTTCATCTTAATAGAAAAGCACAATAAAGAAATAAAGCAAGGTATGATTATTTTGGCAGAATGAGTTTTGAACAAATTTTTAATTTTATTTGTCATTCATATTAGTTTATTTTTGTTTTGGTTTGTTTTGGATTTTGAAACAGAGTCCCATTCTAGCCAAACATATCCTGGAGCTCACTAGGTATATATGCCAGGCTAGCCTTGAATTAACAATAGTCTCTTATCTCACCCCGTACCCCATCCAGGACTAGGAATACAGTGATTTGATTATTCTGTGTATACAGTGTTCAAGATCCATACCTAGAACATGGCCATTCAAGATCTATACCTAGAGCATGGCCATTCAAGATCCATACCTAGAGCATGGCCATGCAGTGCTGCACTCCTTTGAGAAGACCCAGACTGCTAAGGGGAAACGCCGTCATCACACCACTGTTTGGTGTACAGCTGCTTGCCAGAGTTGCCCCTGAGCCAGGAGGTGAGTGGGGAATGGTAGTCACCAGTGCGAGATGCCAGAAGAGGCAGAGCCACCAAAGTGAGTGTGCTGAGCAAAACTGGCAGACTGATTTCCACAGAGAAGGGCACGGACCATTTCCTAGGGGGTTTAGGAAGAGTGAGGTGAGAGAGGTGGGAGGAACCTCAAGAGTACAGACAGCGAGAGACAACTTGAAAAAAGTCTTACTGTGACTTAGCAAGAAAAATCTCTCACTTTGTTACCTTTTAAATATTTAAAATTTTTATTATTAGGAGAGAGAGAGAGAGAGAGAGAGAGCACGACACAGGTCGGGGAGTTCAAAGGACAACTTTGTGCAGTCATTTTTTCCCCTTCTGACCTGATGTGAGCGTCGTGCTTATCCTGCCAATGGTTTTACCCCTGAGCCACCTCAGTTGCCCACTTTGGGACTTAATTCAGGGGATTCTTTGTGCTTGATTTCATTGAAGATTCCGGCCATCAGAATTTATGTCTATCTGGGTTTTATTATTACAGAAGGAATAATGGAAATAGGGTTGTTGAGACCCCACACACATGCTCAGAAGTCAAGTGTGGTACCAAGAAAGTTTACCTGCTGCAACATTTCATAGTATTTGTTAACAGCAGCTGGTAATTTCGGGCCGTAGAAGATGAATGCCCGAAATCCAGGGGAAAGGTAACTTTTCCTCTCTTGGCGATCCAGGAAGGGGCTCAGTGTAACTAAATCAGACAGGAACCTTACCTCTCTCTCATTTATTCAACAGCTTTGAGCAATATGTAGAGACATATACATATATAAATATTCTTTTGTCATGGATTAGATTTGGACTTTGGAGCCAGGCTGACTGATCCTGAATCCCTGTGTTAGCTCTAGTCAGGTGTCCTTGAATTCTCATCTCTAGAATGGTTGTTGAAAGGAGGCTCAGATAATGTATGTACCTGAGTTTTGACGTAGGTATGTGGCCGAGTAAAAATGTGCTCTGATACTTTCAGCAAGAAATTACCTCCAAAATCTCCTAATGATAAAAGCCAAGGACATCGTGACACACACTAAGTTCTGCTTCTTCAAAACTGGAATCAAAAATGCTTCAGATTTTTAATTTTCTAATTATTTTTGGAATATTTGCATATATGTGAATTTTTAAATACTTTTTGCACTACTTTTAAATATTTGTGCATGTATCCATATACACCGTTGGGCACATGCCACGATACGGCATCCATGAGGAGTCAGAGGACAACTTGCAGGAGTTGATTCTCTCTTCCCATCACATGAATCGAGGGGATCAAACTCAAGTCATCAAGCTTAGAAGCAAGTATCTCATTGTAGAATTGAAAATCAACCTAATTAAGAAGCACACACGTATGCACACATAACACACACACATACACACACACACACACACACACACATACACACACACACACACACACACACACACACACGTGTGCAGGCTGCAAAGATGGCTCAGTGGTTAAGAGTACAGGTTGCTCTTCCAGGGGTCCTAGGTTCAATGCTCTCACAGTCATCTGTTACTCCTCTTCCAGGAGATCCGATGTCTTCTGGCTTCAGAGGGCACCAGGCACAGAGACATACATATATGTGGACAAAATATCCATCCACATAAAATAAGTAAATAATTTTAAATAATTATATCAAAATAGTTTCAGATTTCTGAGCATTTGAGACTTCAAATTTGGGGAACAGAGACATTCAGCCTATATGCTATTGTAGGCCATGTTTAAGGGTCCTCTCCCTCTTCCATTCAGAGCTTAGGGCCTGATGCTGGCCATCAGGTAGGATTGGTCACTTTACCTCTTCCATTCAGAGCTTAGGGCCTGATGCTGGCCATCAGATAGGATTGGTCACTTTACCCTATAACCTACACAGTGCGCCCTCCTCTCTGATGAAAAGAAAAGCGATGGCGTTGTTAGACTTAGAAATAACAGTGTGAAAGAGACATCAGCGGGGCCGGGAGAAGGCTCCGTGGCATGTATTGTAAGCATGAGGGCCTGAGTTCAAATCCCAGAACCTAAAGCCCTTGCAGTAGCATTGCTGTAATCCCGGCACCGAGGGAGGGCAGAGACAAATGGTCTCTTGGGGCTCACTGGCCGGCCAGCCTGGCCTTGATGAACTCTAGCTTCTGAGAGATGCTGTCTCAGAAAACAATGAAAGGAGACACATAACATCAACCTCTAGTCTGCACAAACATGGGTGAACACACAAACACACAAGCACAC
>JADRCD010232515.1:48819-62616 GCA_019843815.1 Montemys delectorum
CACATACTACACACACACTCATGCACACACACACACACTCATGCACACACACACTCATGCACACACACATACTACACACACACTCAGGCACACACACTCAGGCACACACTCATGCACACACTACACACACTCATGCACATACACATACTACACACACACTCAGGCACACACACACTCAGGCACACACACTCATGCACACACATACTCAGGCACACACATACTCATGCACACACACTCATGCACACACACATACTACACACACATACACTCATGCACACACACACACACACACACACACACACACACTCTTATGCACACACACAAAGAGGAACCACTGACCAAGACTGATACCTAGTACAGGTAGAATCTACATAGCACCCAGGAGAATCTTTAAAGAATGTGGAGTGCTTCCCAAATCTGTATGTATCCTTGTGCAGTATCCATGCAAGCTCTCTAGCATTCAACTTCGGTATCTATGCTGCAGAAGTGAGAACAGGGATTCATTTTAAGCACACAAAAACAAAACAGATAGTGAAGAAATGAGGGGGTAGATGGTCAGTAGTAGGGGCTGAAGAGATGACTCCACAGTTAAGAGCATTGGCTAAGCTTCGAGCAGACTGAGCTTCAACTCCCAGCACCCACACAGCAGTTTACAACTGTCTGCAATTGCAGCTCCAGGGGATCCAAAACCCTCACACAAACAATACAGACAGATAAAACACCAATGTGTGTAAAAATAATAAAAATAAAAATCATTAAAAATAAAAGATTGTTAGTAGTAAGATGGGTGGTGGTGGTGGTGACACACACCTTTAATCCCAGCATGTAGGAGGCAGAGGCAGGTGAATCTCTGTGTTCAAGGCCAGCCTGGTCTACAAAGTGAGTTCTAGGACAGCCAGGGCTACACAGAGAAACCCTGTCTTGAAACTCCCACCCCTAAAAAAGATTGTCAGTGGTAGACATTTTTAATTATTCCTTGGTCTTGACTCCCAGACATTTAATGCTTTAAGCAGCACACGCCTGGGATTGTCTGACATTTGCAGCCCTGGGACCAGCTACCTGAGATACAGCAGCAAGAGAGCCCAGAAGGACATCTTGAGACTCAGTAGCATCACTTCATTCTTAGTGAGTCAAATGGACTAGGGACAAGGCTCAGCTGCTAGAACTTGTCTAGCTTTCAACAGAGCTTTGGATTCAATCCCAGTATCACATAAAATTCAGTGTGGTGATTCTTGATGCCTGTAATCCCAGTACTAAGGAACTAGAGGCAGGAAACTCAAAAGTCCTAGGTCATCCTTGACTACATAGCTAACTCAAGGCTAACTAGGTGACGTCTCAAAAAAAAAAAAAAAAAATGACAAGGGAAGCTGGGGCTGAGATGTAGCTCAGCAGAGAAGCCCAAGCTTAGGATGAGAACAATGAACCAGGGGCTTCTCTTGGGGGAATTAAAGGCTTGTACCATCATTGCTGGGTCAGAGGTCTCTTTCAAAGATGATTGTCTCCCAGCCATTTATGCCTTCTAGAATCACACCTTTAAGTAGCCTGCTGTCACTAGAAGCTAACACTTTCATTTATGACAATAGATACCTGTATCAGTCATATCTACCCCAACCCAACTCCCCCTGGATGCACCCTAACACACCCCCTCCCACCTTCTCATCTTCTCCTTTTGCAAGTATACAACCCTCTGAATCCAATTAGGACTAGAATGTCCACTGATCTGTGCAGGAAACCATGGCTGCTGTGAGTCCATGTGTACAATGGCGCCTTGTGTCCGGAAGACAGCATTTCACAGCCCAGCCCCACTCCTATCCGCAGGTTCTAACCTTCTTTCCTCCCCTCTTCTGTGATGTTCCCTGAACCTCGGGGTGGGGCGGGGTGAGATGTATATGTTCCACTTACAACTGAGCATTGAACAGACATTTATTCTCAGCACACTGCCCAGTGAGCATGTTTCCTTACTGTGTGTGATGTCTTAATAAACTGGTTTGTTTAAAACAAGGTCTGTCATAGATAAAACCTCTAGATATCAACAAAGGAAGGGATAGATTTCAACCTCTTTTAGCTGGATCACTGATCAGATTTCTGTGGCTTTTATTATTACACACTTAAGCATAGAGCCTAATCCTCTCCAGGATAAATAATCTCAGTGATGGAATTTTCCACGAGGTTCTATTGTTTGTGATTTGGGTCTTCAGAACCTCAGTCGCTTTTCTTCCAGTGCCCTGCATAGATTTTTATATTTAATAATTTTATATCCCAAGTCATTATTTTATTCAAGATATTGGGCTGACACTTTCCCATAATGACCAAGACACAATGGTCAATGGAATTCCATCACTCTGGGTTTCTTGTTGTCCCTGAGCTGAGACAGCCACACACCAGAGATGCCCACAGGACAGCCACACACCAGAGATGCCCACAGGCCACACTCCTGCTTTTTGAGCCATCAAGAACATTTTCACAAGAACATTTTTTTGCCTCCTATCCATCACTTCTCCTGCCAAAAGAGATATGCTGCTTATTTGCCAAGTCGTGGCAAGAAGAAATGGTAGAATTTAGAGGTATCCAAGGGGCTGAGAGATGGTTCAGTCAGTGAGAGAACTTGTCATGCAAGCTTAAGGACCTGAGTTCAAATCCCAGGAACTAATGTAAAGAGTCATACCTGAGACTCCAGCACTGGAGGGAGGGGCCACAGAGAAGAAGATCTCTGGGGCTTTCTGTCTCCAAGGCCAGCTTCAAAGGTAGAGAGTGGTAGAGAATACTCAAATGTCCTCTTCTCTCTGCTGGCCTCTGTGTATGCACACACAAGCATACCACACACACACACACACACACACACACACACACATACACGCGCACGCACACGTTGGGGAGGGGGGAAAAGCATGAAAAAGGGAACTAATAGCTGTGCTATAGTTATAACCCCCAAAACTGAATAAAAAATACTGTAACTTGATGAACTTGATGAAGATGCATCTAAAATATAAATAGTCCTATTGTGGGTTCCTCCTGTTCCAGACCAGCATTTATGGAATGACACTGAGGTGACATCTCCTGAGATACTGAGATGAAGGAAGGGCTACTGAAGAGTCAGGCGGCAGCAGCACAAACCCTCACCCTCAGCCCACGCAGACTCTTAGCATACCCGGAGGGCACCTGACTGTCAGGCGAAGAGTTGGGACCTTTTATGATAAATGTCAAAGGTTTGATGCTCACATAGGAGCCAGGTAAATTCTAGAAGGAAACTGGACCGTGCACTATATGAGAGAGCTGGAGATGGGTAGTGAGGAGCTGGGGGCTACAAAGGAAACTAGGGTGCCAACAAACAGGCCTACTTTACCCCACGTAAAACAGAATCCAGTCAGATAGTAGGTTTTCACCATGTAACTGGGAGAAGGTATATTTTCAGGATCAACTCTGTGTGTGTGTGTGTGTGTGTGTGTGTGTGTACACGTGTGTATGTGTGTACATGTATACATGTGTGTGTATATATGTATGTGAGTGTATATGGGTGTATGCATGTGTGTGAGTGTATGTGCATGTGGGTGCATGTGTGCATGAGTATGTGTGAATGTGTATATGTGTACACGTGTGTGCATGTTTGTGCATGCATGTGTGTGCAGATGTGTGTGAGTGTGTATAGGTATGTGTATGTATGTATGTATGTATGTGTGCAAGTGTGTGCATGTGTGTGTATGAGTGTGTAGGTGCATGTGTGTATGTAGCTGCCGGAATCCTGTCTCCATTCCCCTCGGGTGCTGAAATTACAATGATGTACCACCACACTCAGCTTTTTTTAAACATGGTTTCTGGGAGCAAGCTCGGGCCCTTGCAAGGTGAGCCTCTCTTTGACACCCCATATGGAGGGTTCTGAGCGTCTACCACCGAGATTTTCTGACTCACTAGCCAGCCAACTCAAAGCACGCCGACTCTCAGCCTCTCCTTAGCCAAGCTTGTTCTCATTCTGGTTTTGGAAACGCTACACTTTTCTTACAGTTTATTCTCTGGAAAATGATTATCACCATCTTTGCATTATTGAGTGCTATGCTGTGGCACCTCTGTCACTGTGGGGCCTACCAGGAAAAGCTTGAGAAAGTGTTAACACGTGTTAAATGCAGACTTTCCTGCCTGTCTCAGGGTTTCAAGACTCAACAGGCACAGACTCCAGTTACTGAAGGAGGGAAAGGAAGGCGAGTGGGAAAGGAGATAAAATGCGCTTTCTAATGTCAGGAGGCACTGATTTAATTTGCTCTATGTCCTTCTAGTTGTGTTTCACCTTGGGGAAAAGACGTGATCTCTCTGGTCTGGGACATTCTCAACTGGAGGGATGATGGTAAACAGTGCTGATCTCATAAAGATGTTTTTATGACTCCCAGAGAAGACTCCTCATGCCTCATGAGCTCTTTCCTAGGAGCTCTGGGCTTCATGAGGAAGGAAGACAGTCTCACCTTCTCAGCTTGCTTATCAGGACGTGGGAAGGTTAGAAACGCCATTGGATAGAATGAGCTTTGAGTTGGCAATAACAGTCACTGGGGGTTAAAATAGCAAGGATGGGAGCTGGAGAGATGGTTCAGCATTTAAGAACACCCACTGCTCTTCCAGAGGTCTTGAGTTCAATTCCCAGCAACCACATGGTAGCACACAAGCATCTGTAATAGGATTCAATGCTCTCTTCTAGTGTGTCTTAAGGCAGCTACAGTGTACTCATATACATAGAATAAATAAATAATTCCTTTTTAAAAATTGTATTTTAAAAAAAAATGTCCAGGAAAATCCTTACCTATAACTAAGAGTTCCTGGCTAGTTGAGGCCCAGTGCCTTCTCTGGGAGACTCTTCTGAAAAGTTTGGTGTTGATCTAGAACAGGGGTAACAAAGTGGGAGCCCATTGTTGGCCTGCAGATGTATTAAACTTAAATTATTTTTCTTCTCAAAAATATGGCATTGGGGCAAAATAGACAGCTCACTAGTGAAGAACCTTTGCTACTCTTTGTTTGTTTGTTTGTTTGTTTGTTTTCAAGACAGGGTTTCTCTGTGTAGCCCTGGCTGTCTTGGAACTCACTCTGTAGACCAGGCTGGCCTCAAACTCAGAAATCCGCCTACCTTTGCCTCCCAAGTGCTGGGATTAAAAGCATGTGCCAACACTGCCCAGCCCTTTGCTACTCTTAATAGAGAACCCAAGTTTGGGTCCCAGCACTTCCACTGGATGGCTCATAACTGACTTCAAACCAAGCTCTAAGGAATTGTCTGGCCCCCACAGGCATTGACACAGATGTGACACACACATACAGTTTTTTTTTTTAAAAGAGGAAATTGAAAATTTGCATTGACTAGAAATATAGCTCAGTGACAGAGTGTTCACCCAGCATATATAAGGCCCCATGTGTGATAACCAGCAAGAAAGCAAGACCAACAACTCAGTGAAATTTTTCATTAAAAAAAAAAAAATCTAGATTCTTGAGTGGGTCATAATGAAAAGATCTCTGTGATTCCAGGCCAGCCTGGTCTACGTGGCTAATCCACAGTCAGACAAAGACCCTGTCTCAAAGAGAAAAATTAAGATTTTCAGATTCTCAGAAACTTCTTTTTTAAGATGTGGCAGCTGAGGACCTTGCTTCTGTATGGTTCAGTCTGCTGGAATTTGGGGCAGTCAGGCTCCTAGGGCTCCCTGTCTTCTCCTACCACATGGCTCAACTGGTTTTAAGATCATCACACTGAATGAACTCTGTAGATTGTTCTGGTTGGGGGACTGGAGCCAGTGCTGCTGAGGGTGCGGATTCTGAGACGGCAGCAAGGACGAACAGGGATTGTGTGCTGTCCTCCTGGAGCCTGAAGGCCTCCAGCCGCATTCCTTTCCTCTTCTAATTGCCACATGCTGCAATGCTGACATTATGCAATACTGACATTAGGCCATTCCTGGCAAGTGCTGTACGGAAGCGTTATCGCTCCTGGAACGTCTCCACGGCTCAGAGAACCCAAAGGCCTGTTTTTCCTTCCAGAAGCATCTTAGAAAGACACTTTCAGGATGAAATAGTGACAGGTACCCAACCTCCATGGAGGCACGGGCTCTTTGCCCTTCCTGCCTCTCTGGGACAAGTTCATTCTATGAGTTTACAAAAGTGACAAGACCTCAGAACGCCTCAACCAGGAGACAGTGTGGAACTCGGCTTTGGGGCTCTGGATTGGTCTTGGTGACCACTCTTGTGGCCTTTAAGGCTTCCTCTCTAGCTAGCAATTTGAACAAGTGAGTCTAAGTCATCGGGACATTTGTCCTGTGTGCTGTCCACTGGGGTGGGGACACTTTGGACCTCCCCTGCGGCCTGGTTACTTCCCCTAAGTTCTTCACCTCAGCTTCCTGACAGGCCCATGAACTCCTCCGGCAAGATTCAAATTCCTGTACTGGATACCCACACAAAGCAGTAAAGAGAAGTAAAGTATGCACCCTGGGGTTGAGGGGTGGGGAGGGAGAACAGACATGGGTGAGGGAGAAAAGCTGGGGGGGGGGTGTAATATGCCGTGGTGGTTAAATCGTTATCTTCTTTGAATTCTTTTAAAATAAATATAAAAAGACAAGTAATTTTCTCACCTAATTTGCTGGTGGAGCTGATAATTAAGTGTCGCCTGGCTACATCACCAGAATGAGTTCATGATACTTGCTGTGGTGGCTTTGCATATTTAAGGAGGGAGATGTTCTTTGGAGCACGGTAAAAATATTGTTTTTTATGAAACTCTCCCTCAGGCGGTCCCGTAGCCTCCTTTCCCTGCTTAGGGCCCTGTGAGACTCTGAGATAAGACAAGATTACCTTGATGCCCAAATGCTCTGTTGGTCTACTTCTGGAGGAATAATCCTGGACTTGGGGATCTACAGAAATTCCAGCTGTTTCCAGAAAAATCTGCTCCCTGTGCATCTGTGTGTGTCTCAGTTACTCTCTTTTTCTAAGTCCTTGGAGGTCAAAAATTAATAGAGAGAAGACAGTACAATGGAAAGGTGCTCCAACAGCCTGAGTGGGAAGCCTGGAGCCATGTGCACACACTAGGGTATGTTATTCAAGTTTCTGAGCCTGTTTCCTCCTCTCCAAACAGAACTCATAGGGACTGGGTCAGGTTGCATTGAAATAGTTGAATATAATCTAGAGAGAATCAGACATCTGCAAAGAGTAGCTAGCTATGTGCTTATTGACATCACCAATATCCTAGGTGAGCCCACAGTATGGTGTGCCAGGATAACCAGAGGAAATCTTAAAGCATGTAACCACCGGTGGGTTTCAAGCTCAGCCATGTGGGAGCTCCCAAGGGCGTCCTGGTGAGCTCTCTGAAGGTCTCTCTGTGAATAAATGTTCAGAGAGGCCTGGGGAGCATCTTTCACAGGCTGGAGGGAAAAAGGATCAGGGACAGCGCTGTCCCCTGGAGACTCAAGTCAAAAGCAGTCTAAGGGCCCAGCCCCTCCTCACAAAAGCATTTGTGTAAGCAAGATGTCGAGATATCATTCAGCTCTCAGATTCCTTTTCTTTGTCTTCTGTTTTGTTTCTGAGATGGGAGGGCCTTAAACTTAACGTGTCACCAGGTATGACCTTGAACCTACTGACTGCTCTGCCTCAACCACATGTGCCTGGGACCACATCCACTTTATGTAAGGCTGAGGTGTGAACCCAGAGCTTCGTGTACGGTGGGCAAGCTCTAGCTCCAGAAATGTTTATCTTTTAGTTGGTTTTGCAGCTCAGCAACCAGCTAATCTTGGACATCGCTCTTTAGCAGTAATTCCCCTTTGGAGCGGGGAATTTGATTTCCAGACAACATTTGGAGATACCTATTAAAGCATTGGAGGCGAGGAGCTGATTACAAAAGGCATCTGGTACTCAGAGGCGAGAGGTGCTGCTACCATCCCACAATGCACAATGCCCCTAATAATTATCTTACCTCAGGTGGAAACAGAGCCAAGGCTGAAGACTCTACCTGCAGTGATATCAGACTGTCAGAAAGAGTTCTCCACCCCCCCCCCCCCCCCGCAACTCCCACTAAGGTCCTCAGGCTCCTCTGTGTGGTGGCATCCTCAGCTGCACCCCTTTAAAACCTAAATGTTGCCTACCAACCAGCAATTCTCACTGCTGGCTTGTCAGGCAGCCTTCAGGGCAGGATACAATTGCTAACAGAAATCTCTTCCCTCTGTTGGGTTAGCAGCCAGCATTTCAGGATGTCTTAAAAGGTGACGATGACTCAGTAGTTTGGAAGTGGTGACGACCTATTCCAGAATCCTACAGTACACACCTTGAGTGCCTGATAAAAATGAAAAAGATGAGCAAATAGGATGCAATTTGCACTGCTCTTCTACGTTTGGAATACAGTAATCAAAAATCAATGAGGAAGGCTGTTAAAGAGGTGGTATGTGGACTCCCAACAAATGGAGGTTTCAATTGTTGGACAATTGGCTGATGTATGTGGCCAGCCCAACTGCTGCTGTTGCTCTTCTTACTACTCTGTGGCTGTGCCGACATTAGGAAACACACACTCCAAATATGTGAGGGCTGGTGAGATGGCTCAGTGGGTAAGAGCACTGGCTGCTCAAGCTTAAGGATGTAAGTTCAAATCCCGAGCATTCATGTAAAAAGCCAGTCATGGCCACCAATGTGCCTAGAACCTTGGCACTATTCAGAACAGAGAAAGGCAGATGGCTGGGGCTTGCCGACTGTCACCCTAGCTTTGAGTTCAGACAGGGAACTCAAGGGAATAAAGCAAAGAGAGATGGAGCAGAACATTCAGTGTTCTCCTTTGGAACACACACACACACACACACACACACACACACACTCACACACGTATAGTCACTCTTACATGCATGCACATATAACATGCATATACATACACATAAGTACAAATGAAATAAAAATTAAATTTAAAAACTGAACCATATCATCAATGCTAATGTAAATTCCATGGTGGAGATTTGGGTCCAAATCTGGAAGGCTGACTACTTCATTCCCATCCATGTCTGCTTTCCTGGAACCCTCATTTTTGCCAAACAGCCCAGTGTTTCTTTTGGAGCTAGGAAAAAGGCTGACTGTGACTCTGAGTTAACCATCAGCTAGTGGACATCTGCTCTGAGTCAGGGGCAGGGGAAAAGGGGACAAAGGAATCATTTGGAGTCGCCATCAAATAAAATGTACGTGGTGGATTCCTCTGCGCTCTGTTTAGACATGGATGAAGAGTAAACAGCATATCCCTCTGTCCGTATTTTGATCAATCAGATTTTTTCTTGCTTTGAGCACGTTCAAGGAAAACATGCCACCTTAGTGCTGGACAAAGCCGTGACATGGGGACCTCTGCCAAGTCTGAAAGCCAACGCACATGGTAGTGGCTCAAGTTATGCGGGTCCTCTCTGAGTTTCTCTTATCCCAGGAGAGTCTCTGGAGAGTATGCCATTAATTGTGTAATCTCCTGTCCTTTCCCAGTTTGGAAAAGTCTCATGGAAGCTTCCAGAAGTCCTTCTCCATGGCTTCTTGACTTCTTGCTACAGAACCTATTGCTGCTGCTTGTTTTATCTGTTTTGAGATGGGATCTCACGTAGCCCAGGCTTTAGCTTCACTTCTGATGTTCCTGGCTCCACCTCCGAAGTGCCAAGATTACAGGTGTGGCTTACACAGTGCTGAGGACCCACCGAGGGCTTTGTGCATCCAAAGCAGGGTACCAAGAGAGCCCACATCGGCCCTTATTTAATAATCCCAGCATCCTGTATCAGTCAGAACTGTTCTATCTCCTACCGGTAGTTACCGGTACTTAGCGTATTTCCTTTTGTCCTACATTAGATTCTCAGCAAATTTTTGTCAGTGGAAATAAAAGCATAAAAGAATGGCTAAGGATAAAGGGAAAATATAAAAAATTATGGGAACCAAATTCACTGTAATAATTTTTGATCTTGGTAACACCAACCCTACCACTTAAGCTACCACACCCTTGAAGTGTGTGTGTGTGTGTGTGTGTGTGTGTGTGTGTTTCAAACACAAAGGAGAAGCCACTCCTCTTAGCTTTTTGCTCAGCTGCCATCCCACCAGGTGAGGGAGTCTTCGATTCACAAATGAACATGGGTTTTGCTGCACAAGGTAGTGTCCATATGCTGAGTCAGAAGCCTTGGCGGCCCACAAATTCCTATCATGGGTCCTGCTGCTTATCCACTCTGACAACAATATGGTGAGATTTCCCTCCCTCTGGCCGAGGGTCACCATGCCATCAGAGCACCCTCAGACTTGGAGTAGATGCTATAGCAGGAGAAGGTCAGGGTGACTCTTACTACCGTAGAAATGTACTTCTTCACAGGGCTGGGAGCTGGCTCAGGGGTGAAGTAACTGTCTGATGAGCCTGAGGACCTGAGTTTGAGTCCCCAGCACCCACATAAAAAGTCAGGCGGCCAGGGCAGCGAGACAGATTGGCAACAGCTAAAGGGCTTACTGTGTGCCTGTGACACCCTAAGTTTAATCACTGAAACCTACATAAAGATGGAAGGAGAGAACCAAATCCATAAAGTTGTCCTCTGACCTCTACATGCATGCAGGACACACGTGCACACAAATAATTTTGTTTTAATTTGCAAAAACTTGCACAGCTACATGTGCTTGTAACATCAGCACTGCACCAAAGAGACAGGCAGATCTTAAGAGCCCTCCCTGTCCAGCCCACCTAGCTACAGGGCAGCAGGCTTCTATCTGGAGAGAGACCTGATCTTAAGACAACAAAACAGAGAATAATAAAGGCCAATGGGGTCCGGTTCCGGCTTCTGCATTGGCATGTACGTGTGCACACACACATACACACACACACACACACACACACACACCAGTGGTGTGCACTGGAGAGAGACACAGAGACACAGAGATAGAGACCAAGACAGACAGACAGAAAGAGAAACAGAGACAGAGAATGTCAATCTTTTTCAATTTTGTATCTTTTATTCAAAGATTTTTCTCCTTTTGAATGGATAGGTAAGATCACAGAGGATACACGTGATGGAAGAGACCTTCCTTAAAATGAACACGCCGTGGAATATAGCTATTCACTTTTGCTGTAAACCCTAAAATTTAGTGACTTAAAGCAAAACCATTTCTTTACATCATAATTCTGTGGGTCAACCATCTGGATGGCTCTGGGCTGGGAAGTTACACCCCCCCCCGTTCCCCTCCCCTCCCGTGTGTGTGTGTGTGTGTGTGTGTGTGTGTTAGCTATAATATATTCCAGACTAGCTGGCTCAAGATTTGAGGGGATAGTTTCCTGTCTCCACCTCCTTTCTCTGCTCCAGGATTATAAAAGCGCACCCCACAGCTTTAAGTGGCCTCCAGAGATTTGAACTTGTGTCCCCACTTTTGCACAGCAAGCCCTCTGCTCTCTGAATCACTTCCCCAGAGCTGTAGCATGCTTTTTCATCCACTCAGCTGGTTCGTATCTCCCATATGAAGTCCTATTGCCCATTGTGTATAGACTGAGTATGATACAAATCTGTTTCTTGGGGTGCCACGAGCATTGTCCCTGTCCTGTCTTATGAAATACTGTGCAGTGCCCAATGACGGGATAGCCAGCTGAGGGTGGTTCTTACTCCAGGTTTGTTTCCAACTGAAATAGAAAGCAGGTTAATGACTGACATAAACATTGTGATTACTTTCAGCTCCTATATGAATCGGCGCCAGCGTGGTGTAAATGACTCGGTCATAGCTATTTTTACTTTCATTAGACCCTTGTCAGAAAGCATGATTCTAAGAAGTGCCAAGCCCAAGCTCAGTTTTCAACCTATTTAAGTTGCTAATATTCTTTAACCTGAAGTATTCATGGTTATTTTTACAGTCAGATCAGATACAAGATATGATTGGAGGTTATTTAAGTTGGAGAAACAATGTGTCAAAAGATGATATTAACTATATACAAATAAATGGCATCCAAGATCCTTTCCAGTGTTCTAACGATGTAACTACTGTTTGGCACCAGTAAGAAGCAGGGTACAATTATCTTGACACTTTGTACCAAGGAAGAAACTAAACCGTAGTAAGGATGAGAGCGGAGCATACTGTGTGAGGTCATTTCCTGTTCCAAGTCTGAGTCTGGCTGTACCACACACACACACACACAGGTCCTTAACAGTCACTTGCCATACAGTGCCATCAGTTGTTGCTCGTGTGCTTGCCCAGGCAGACTGCAGGGAGCAGCAGGGAGCGAGCAGCAGGAGTAAAGGGGGCTGTGAGCTGTATGAGCAGTTTATCATTGGTAAGATGAACAGGCTGTGGAAACCACTCCACAGTACATGCTTCATTTACTGCAGCTTTACCTTTTAATTTTTAAATCACATTTATCCCTTTTTTGTTTTTCTTGCTTTTTCTCTTTGTTTTTTGTTGTTTGCTTGCTTGCTTTGTTTTGTATTGTTTTTTCAAGATAGGGCTCTCTGTTTTAGCCTTGGCTGTCCTGGAACTTACTCTGAGACCAGCCTGGCCTCGAACTGATGGAGATCTGCCTGCCTCTGTCTCCCCAAGTGCTGGGTTAAAGGCATGTACCACCACTGCCCTGCACATTTATTCATTTATTATGGGGTTGCACATGCCACAGCATGCATGTGGAAGTCAGAGATCAACTTGCCAAAGCCCATTATCTCCCACCACTGTGTGGGGCCCAGAGATCAAACTCAAGTAATTGGGCTTGACAGCAAGCACCTTTGCCCTTTAGAGCACTATTGAAGGACATATTGCACGACCTTGTATCAGGCTGTAGCCAGCAAGCAAACTTCCCAACTCAGACAGAGGAGGAACTTTGCACGAAAAAATCTGGGTCTGGTAAAAATTTAAAAGAGTCGTTTGCTTGTCTACTGAATATAGTACTCAATTATCAGTTGCTTCCTCTAAAGGAGTAAGCTGTTTTGTTACTGTTTGTACCTGGAGCAGTGTCTGGACATAGAATGCACTAAAGATACCAAGTGCTTAATTGATTAATTTGGCTAAGTAGATCCTGGCGTGCTGGGTCTGCAAATGTGAGACTGAGTTAGATGGCAATTATGTATGAAGGTCTATAGCTGAGACCCCCCACACACACACACAAGATGACAGGGGAAAGCCTACAACAGCCTCTATGACTAGGTCAGAGCCTTACACTGTGTGTGTGGCAGTCATGCATGTGAGTTATCTTCCCCTACCCTCCATGGGATCCTGGGGGTCAAGCTCAGATCATCAGGCTTGGATACAAGTTGTTTTACTCACTGAACAATCTCACTGGCCCTGGACACTTCTGATATGTCCCTCTGGCTATTAAAAATAAAATAAAGAATGATTCTGGAAGATTCTTATATGAGGATACAGAGCCATGTCATAGAAATGTAGTGGGTTAAAATAATTTATAAGCTATTCCAAAATCCCTAGAGTCTGAATCCTGTAAGAGAGTAGCTGGTTGGTTCACTTCCCGTCATACTTCGCACCTATCACCATGCCTAGTCAGCAAGCAAAAACACTGAAAGCCAAATCTGAGTATCTCATGGGTTCCAGCGTGCCAACAGAATTATACTGAAGACCAACTCAAAACCATAAGAGTGGGAGAGCGTAAAAAAGTCAAAGAAAGATCTGAGGTGCATGAAGTTTAGAACTGTAGCTTAGAAAAATAATTTCAGTGCCTGTGAGAGGGCTCAGCAGCTAAAGGAGCTTGCTGCCAAGGTTGAGGACCTGAGCTTTGAGCTCCAGGACTCACAATGTGGAAAGGTAGATAGTTCCCACAAGGTGTCCTCTGACCTCTACATATGCACTATGCAGAAGTACACACACACACACACACACACACACACA
>JADRCD010232515.1:62716-84899 GCA_019843815.1 Montemys delectorum
AAGAAAGAAAGAAAGAAAGAAAGAAAGAAAGAAAGAAAGAAAGGAGGAAAATAAAAAGAATTCTGGTAAATCAATAAAGCCCTCTATAGCTTTGATGCCTCCAAGTCCCATTTCATTATCCGGCCACTTCAATCATGTCTGGCATTTCCTTTTCCACTTAAGCTGGGAGAAAAGAAATCATAGTTCTATATGTCCCTGTTTTTTTTTTCTATTTGTCCTTATTTAAAACTGTAATAAGAACAGGGAGGCCAGATTTGAAATCTCCGAGTTTCAATGATGAAACAAGATGGAAAGGTTTGGATCCATTTCCTCCTGCTCCTTGGGCGTTCTGAGTTCCTATGGTCCACGAGTTCTCCTCAGCAGGTCTCAGTTCAGTCTGTTGCCAGGAAGCATGTAAGAAGTCAGTGTATCGTGCCCACTTGCAGACTGAAGTCGGAGGAGGTGCAGGCGTGCGTGTGTGGATGGGTCAGTACAGAAAGCACACACACGCATTGTTCCTGTGAACTGAAGCACACTGGGGTCTGGGACAGATGGTGATGTTTCTACTTTTAGTTATTAAAAGGGGAGTTCAGATCCAAAGTTCCCACATAAAAAAGGTGAGCCTGGCTCCTGCACTGTGACTCCAGTAGTGGCTCAGGTAGGGGAGAGTCAGAGCTGAGCATATCTTGGGGGGTGTGACAGCCAGTCTATCGAAAACGGAAAGTTCAGGAAGAGAGAGAGACAGAGATGGAGACGGAGACAAAGACAGAGAAAGAGAGAGCTTGTCCAAAAGTAAGGTACAGATGGTTCAGAAAGTTAAGACCCCGAGAATCCCACAGTGGGGTGGGAGGAGAGACCAGCTCCTACAAGCACCCTCTGACCTCACACATGCTCTGTGGCATGCATGCACCCACACTCGTACGTGTATCATACATAGGCACACACTAGATAAAACAAATTATTTTAAAACGTCTTGACAATGAGGAAAGTGATTGAGAATAGCATCCTGACACTGACTCCTGGCACGTACCAGGTAAGAACTCTGTCGTACCTATGTGTGGGGCCGGTGGGGAGGAGATGAAGAGAGAGCCAATATTCTGTGCTCTTCCAAAGTTTGGGTTTTGCTTATATTTCAATGAGCCACCAAAACAAATAATCTTTGAGTGAAAGACCTGTGAGACTTCATCCTCGACTAGCTCACTTATCACCATCATCGTGATACAACAGAGAAAGAAAGTGGATGTCCAAAAAATTAACTCAGATATATGGAGAACGGGGGTTGAAGAGATAGCTCTGTAGTTAAGAGAAGCAGGGTGTGATCCCCAGCACCCACGTGGTGGCTCACAGCTGTCTGTAACTCTAGTTCCAGACCACACCCTTTCTGCCCTCCATTTTTACTAGGCACATGTGGTACATAGACATGCACGCAGGTAAAACATTCTTCCACATAAAACAAAGTATTTGTAAAAGATATATGGAGAACGGATATATGGAACATTAAGTGAAAGAAATTGGAATCAAAATATTACCTACTTAGTGGGTGGGCCTCTTTTCATTGTGTTTTGGAAAAGGCCAAATTCTAGGGATGTAAAGCAAACCAATGGTTGCCAAGGAACTTAGGGTAGTGTTTGACTCTTAGGTGGTTCTAAGTGATGGAACTATGACCTCAGTGTGGATACAATGTGGCAGTCACCTATCAGAAGCCACTGAAATGCACACTAAATGGCAAGTGTACAAACTGTAGCTAATTAATTCTTTAATAAGAGGAAATTTGACTCAATACTGTAGATTATGTAGGTTAGAAAGGGGGAAAAATCAACCAAGAGATATAAAACTTACACAAGAAGTCTATGGAACTGGCCCAAAGCTCAGCGTGGATGGGGAAGGGAAAGTCCCACCCATAACGAAGAGGCTATTGGCAATTGATGGCTCTGGGGAAAGGGAAATCCATTCTCTTCTGGGAGACATGCCCAGTAGATGGTCCTGCACCTGTGCACACACAGGCAGGGTTTATGTGAACCCAGTGGATTGTGTGTGTGTGTGTGTGTGTGTGTGTGTGTGTGTGTGTGTGTGTGTATCTTTATAATATATAAAATATTTTTATATTATTAGGAGCAGGAGCCTAATTGGAGGAACAGGATTTTGAAGGGTGGGTTTGATCCAAACATGTTATATGAATTAAGAAATTGTCAAACAAACAACAACAAAAAACAAACTGCAAGTTAAGTGTTCTGGTTCTGGAGGCTAAAGAGCCCAGAGTGGAGATGGGTGCACACTCCGTGTCCAGTGAAGCACGCTTTCTGATTTATACAGACCTCCTTTTTAAACACTTTTTATATCATTAATAGCCCCGTTCCTGGGTACCCCACCTTCATAACCTTTTTATTTCCCAGAGACACCTCAGACACCCACACGGTAGGAGCTGGGTCTTAGCAGAAGGATTAGGGAGACAGAAACTTTCCATCTACCTCAGTAATTTTTATAGTTGTAAAGGAGTCAGCTAGAACAATCATGTTCTGATATTTCTTCATCTAAAATCTGGCATAGGAAGAGCTAAACCACTAAGCTGAATTCCCCGTGGGAACACTGAATTCATTACCTGAATTCTGCCTTGGGAATAAGGAAAAGGATGCCAAGCGGAGTTCTTTATGCTAATATGTAAAATGTATGTGACTCTCTAATCATGAGCTTGCTTAGCTATTCTGTGTTGTGTGTTTTTAGCCTATGGAGCAGCCATCTGAGAAATCTGCCATTCTCTTCCCCCTTAAATGGAAGGATTTTGGCTTCCCAATCACGTTAGGAAATTCATGACAACCTCTGCGGGGGAAATTCACAGAAGGAAGGCAAGCTTTGCCCTGGCAGAGAGCAGTCTCAACATCGACATGCCTTCAATGTGTTGTTTGTGTTTCTCTCCTTACGGCTTTCTTGCCCATACGGAGAGAACATATTTCCATACAAACTGAAATATGGTCGTATCAATATTTGTCTGAGACTTTCTCACAACGTTTGCTCACTCGGCATCAGCAGCAGACTTCCCATGTTTACAGAGTCAGCAAGCGCTCAGAGGTTCTTGTTTATTTTTGCAAAATGGTTTTATTGAACTGTCAATAGTGGAGACTTTGGAGGGGCTTTCCTCATTTTCTCTCTTACTTCCTCCCCTCCTCAGCGAGTTCATGCTCACACACACACAGACACTCGTGCACACACATATAGATACTTGCACACATAGACACATACACAGTTCTACAAGAGAAAATTTAAAGCATGCCAACACAGTCTTTTTCCTTTGTTTTTGTTTGTTTTCCATCTTATGTGTGAGTGTGGTGTGCATGGGTGTGTGCATGAGTGAGGAGTTGGTTCTTTCCCCGCACCATGTGGATCCAGGGATGGAATCCAGATTGTCAGGCTTGTGCTGCTGAACCATCACACTGCTCCAATTCATTCATTTCTTTAAAGGAGAAAAAAGAAAGAAACAGCTCTGGAGGAACAACACTCAAGATTGACCTCTGACCTCCACACAGAGCATACAAGTGAACCCACACACAGACAAACACACCAGTCTAAACACACACACACACACACAGCAGCAGCAGCAGCAGCAGCAGCAGCAGCAGCAGCAGCAGCAGTCATGAAATATACTATCAGGCCAACTGCCAAATGTGGGCACCTGAAGCTTAATCCTATTTAGAGCCAGTTTAGAGCCCTTGTTTTCATGTTATCTCTCAGAATCTGCACATCAAATGCTGTCAGTGACTTGCAGGAGGCTCTATGGTACCCTGTCTGTCTGTCCCAGTGGTAAGGCTGGTTCCAGTGAAAGCAGCCTTTCTTCAGTGTGTTTGGTCATTTTGAAATTTTGAGAACTGCTTCTGCACAGGGTTTGAGGAAACAGGAAGGAACGGTAGGGCTACAGTTCTACACAGCTCAAGGAGGCAGTGGGGGCCAGGCACAGACCTGACCTGCCATGTGGAAGGGAAGCTGGACCTGTTCCCCACTGTGGAGAGAAGATAAACTGCCAGACATCCTTCAGAAGGGAAGGGGGTGACTGCCTCCAGGAGGAGGGGAAGAAGGAAGGGGGAGGGGAAGAGAGGGGAGAGGAGGAGGCTGATCTCCATAGTTCTGTGAATTATGTACCCAGAGGAAGCCCACTGCAATCACTAGAAGGGTGCAAAAGTCAGACTCTAGGCTGAAGCAGTTGCCATATAGAGATGGCCGCTGCCTCTCCAGCACTGGGGCTAAAGTGCTGAGTGGACTGTAGCAGAGACACCGCTTTGTGCAGAGAGTTGTTACTTAGAGAGCTACAGAGAATAGACAAGGATTCGGTTCCCCACTGTGGTTGCTTTGCCTTCTCTCTTAAAAGTGCTGGCCTTTGGCTGGGGGCTGTGCTTCTCTGCTCTAAGCAAGGTGAAAGAAAGCTCTCAGGAGCTGGGAACTGAAGCTGGCGGAGGTGGGGGGCCCCTGGGGGGTATGCCTCAAGAGATCACAAGCCATGAGAAATGGAAGTATTCCAAGCAGCCTTAATAAACACAGAAGTTACTATGGTTACTCATGTCTTTGATCCCAGCACTCAGGATGCAGAGACAGGTGGATCTCTGTGAGTTCAAGGCCAGCCTGGTCTACAGAGTGAGTTCTAGGATGGTCAAGGCTATACAAGAGAGACCCTGTCTCAAACTCCCCACCTCTCCCGGAATAACCAAACAAACAGAAATTAGCTGAAATCCATGAGTCAGTTCAGAGTGCAAAGAACATAGAATTGGTGAAAGGCATGATAGGAAGTGGCTGTTCTCCGCTTTTGCACGGACGTTGAAGGCACCATGTTGCACAAACAGTGAGCAATGCTTACCATGGAGGGGAAAGAGGAAAGGGTGGTGAGAAAAGAGAAAAAAGTCAGTTCTGCAGCCTCAGAAATGTAAAAAACACACACCTAGGTCACTGTCAGAGACAGTTAACATGAGAGTTCACTGTGGCTGTGGCTCTGAGGGTACCTAGGGTACACGTCCATTCCTCAGGGCTGGCGCTCTCTCTCCCCAGAAGCACACACATTAGCTCCTTGCCCTACCTCAGCTGTTCCCCCTCTCTGCACCCACAGCCTCAACACTGGTTTGTGCCAGGAAGAGACCTGAAGTGAGCCTGACTCTTTGATCTTTCCAGGGAGGGTTCTGAGTTCCACCCCCCTCTGGGTGCCCAGCGCCTCTTCCTGCCTGGAGAGGAAATCCCTACTGATCTTTATTTGTGACTCCCCTCCTAGGAAAAGAGGGCAAATGTTTTTATCATCACTCACTCCCTGAATTTCAAAAATAAGACCCTGACAACTTCAATGCTCTGCCGCAAATACAAGCAACAGGAGAATTAACTTCCAGCGAAGTCCGAGCAGCCAACATCCTGGCTGACTCTGGAGCCAGTCAGGTCGATGGGGGGATGACCTACCACACCAATGGAGGCCCAGAGAATGAGGGTAAATGTCTATCTAAGACTCCTGAGCACAAACTAAATAGGTATCTAAAAATATCTACATCTATTTATTTATATTTTATTGTTTTCAAATATTGAAAACAATGTGTAAAAAAATAAATATAAAATAATTAGTTAAACTAAATATAAACAGGATAGGAGAAATTAGACACAGCCTAGGTAGTTGTCTGTCGTCTTATTTGTTGTTTTTTTTCCTCCGAACTATAATGTAAATTTTTTTTTATTTTTTATTACATTTTACTTATTAAGTGTGTGTATGTGAACGTGTGCGTGCACGTGTGTGTGAACGTGTCCTATCACTTGCTTGGAGGATAGTTTATTAGAGAGCATTCTTTCTTTCTACTGTGTGAGTACTGGGATCAGATTCAGGTTGTCAGCTCTGTGAGAAGTGCCTTTTCGCACTGAGCTACCTCACCACCCCTACAATGTAAATTAATAGAATTTAAGGGCAGAAATTCATCTATTATAGTGCTGTTTGGCATAGTTAAATAATAATAATGATCACTAATAACAAAATTGCTAGAGTGGAGATAGCTTTGTCTTCAATCAGGAGGAAAATGCATGTGTGTGTGCACACACTCGCATATACATATCTATGGTTATCCTTTTCCAAAGTCTCATGTGAGTTCCCCATATTCTACTTTATTCAGCGCGTCCTCTCTCAAAATATTTGTGCATATCGACATTTGAGTGGCAGGACGACGTATTGGGTAAATGCTCAGCTTCTCAGTGAAACAGAATCTTCCCTAGTAAGATGGAAATTGCTGCCTCACTCTGAAAGCAGATGACCATGGTCTCCTCCTTCCCTCCCCTGCTGCCCCATCTGAAGAGCTAAAGGAGCTTCCAAGATGCAGAGCAAGAGGACTCCGGGTGGCTTTGGTTTCTGCTATAGTTGGGACCACTCAGTTATTTCCTTTCCCCCACCCCCACACTCTATAATTCTTCCACCATCAGACAGATCAGCTATTGGTGCATCCATGAACTCCAATGATGCCTTGCACTGTTCACAGAAAAGAAGCATTTATAACCATTAGACCTGCCTCTCCAATCTTGTAAGAGCTACTGTTATATGTGAATGGCATTCGTTTTGTGTCTCCCTTATTTATCTTCCATTATGTTCATTCCACATGTTCCTCCCAATATTTCTCATTGTTATGGTCTGTATATGTTCAGCCAAGGGAGTAGCACTATTAGAAGGTGTGGCCTTGTTGGAGGAGGTGTGTCACTGTGGGTGTGGGCTTTAAGACCATCATCCTAGCTGCCTAGAAGTCAGTATTCTGTTGGCAGCCTTCAGATGAAGATGTAGAACTCTCAGCTCCTTCTGTACCATGCCTGCCTGGATGCTGCCATGTTCCTGCCTTGATGATAATGAACTGAATCTCTGACCCTGTAAGCCAGCCCCAATTAAATGTTGTCCTTTATAAGAATTGCCTTGGTCATAGTGTCTGTTCACAGCAGGAAAACCCTAGCTAAAACACTCATCAACAAGAAGGGAGAGAACTGGGGAGTGGGAAGATGGCTCACTTGCAAAGTGCTTGCTGTGCACGCATGAGGACCTGAGTTTAATCCTCACGATCCATGTTAAAACAGCTAGGTATGGTAGCATATATTTATCATCCCAGTGGTCAGGAGGCAGAGACAAGAGGATTGTCAGGGCTTACTGGTCAACCAGTTTAACCTACTTGGAGAGCTCTAGGCCAGTGAGAAATTCTGGCTCAAAACAAACAAACAAACAAACAAAATGGACAGAGTGTGAAGAGCATCATCCAAGGCTGAATGCTGACCTCCACATGCATGTGTACACATGTACATTCACGCACATGTGTGCGCACACCACACCCACAGTATATAATCTTGCTCACACATACCAACACATCATAAATACACAAACATATACACATATACATGAAAGAAAATGGTTGTCTCTTCCTATCTTTGCTAGGAAATGGCTTAGGCTACTATGGGGTGTGAGTGCACAGGCCAGCCAATGAATAAAGAATGATGTTGAAAGACACTTCATTCTGCATCAAGACCTGCATCTGTGATTCCTAATGGTTGCAGTCATCATCTGACATTTTTAAAAATAGGATCTTTAAGGGGAAGTTATATCACCCCATTGGGGGAAAACCCTCCCCCGATCCTCCTTAAAGAAAGCCCTATTGCTCACCCATTTGTATCTACTTTCCATTTATATCTACTGAAGACACCAGGAGAATACTGTAAACATCATGACTCTCCTTCCCAAGGTACATGGGATGTAAGAGAGTTTGGGTTCATAACAGCAGATTCTAATCCCTACCCCTCCCCAAACCTCAGCAGAGCTGCAGCCGGTGCCATCGTTGGCTCCCTCACTGCCCAGTGCACCTAAGAAGAGGATTCTCCCCTTTCCTCCATCCCTGTAGCCATCAAGTGGACGTGCAAAATCTCACCTACATAATGCATAGTGTGACATTCTTTTAAAACCAGCATCAGATAACAGAACAATTAAAAAGTTACTCGCCAGGAAACGGAAGCTGAGAATTCTAACAAGTGGCTTGTTGGTAGGGGACTGTCCGGGTTGAAGTATGGGACACACTTACCACTTTTCCCCCCATCCTCTGAGGAGTGTCGCTCGGGAGGACAAAATGAGTGCAGCCCTCCTGGGTCTCCCTTTAAGAGTTTAAAAGCAACGTATTGATTTTTGAGTTACCCTGCTTCAACTCAGCTTGGCTCTCATGATATTTTTATTCCCTTGTAGATTCCTAGGTCCATTTGTTGCCGATTTTAAAAAAGTAAATCACTGTGAATCTGTGGTGTGCCCATGTAACATTTCTACACCTAAGAATGTGGTCAATTGACACCTTGGAGGTTCCCATGCAGCTCTAACTCCTAGTGACATCTCTTGTTGCAGCCTCAGTTTGTTCAAAGCAGATAAAGTGGTTGGATTGATTTTAGTTGTATAAAAACCCTGATGAAATCTCTCTGTGGCTAGTCCTGCAGTCTCTTGATGATTTAGAAAGGATTTACTTATGACACAAATGTGAGCCTCTGCTCTTCCCCACTTTCCCTTTCTGCCAGGTCCATGGTAACTTCCCTGAGACTGACAGATGAACAGAAGAAAACTCTTAGGGTAGCCGGGCTGGCTACGGAGCTCGTTGATAATGTGTGTGCAAAAGCATGAGGGCCCCCGCTTTGTGCCCTCATGTGTATTCTCATCATAGAAACTTGCACTGGTCCAATTAGGGGTTTTAATTACAGGTGCTACTTTTTAAAAGGACCGTAGAGATTTTGAGTCAGGTTTGCAGCTCTGGCACTATTGGGGAGGACTAACTAATAGCTCAGTGGTAGAGCTCTTGCCTAGCATGCAGGAAGCCTTAGGTTCAATCCATATAGCATTGATAAGGATATAAAAAAGAAGGAGGAGGAGGAAGAGGAGGAGGAGGAGGAGGAAGAAGAGGAGGAAGAGGAGGAAGAGGAGGAGGAAAAAGGGAAGGAGGAGGAGGAGAAAGGGGAGGAGGAGGAGGAGAAAGGGGAGGAGGAGGAGGAAGAGAAAGAGGAGGAGGAAATGAGGCATAACTGAGATGCTGAAATAGGGAATACCTTAAGAATGATTGGGGGGAAGGAATGATTCATAACTATCTTATGGAATTTTCCATTATCCTATTTGATTAATAACTTTTTTTTTTTTAAACAGAGTTTCTGTGTATAGCCTTGGCTGTCCTGGAACTCACTCTGTAGACCAGGCTGGCCTCAAACTCAGAAATTCACCTGCCTCTGCCTCCCAAGTGCTGGGATTAAAGGTGAGTGCCACCACCGCCCGGCTTAATAACCTATTTTCTTATTAGGACTAATTTCTAGGAAGTACATTTGAGTCTTATGAGTTGTGTTCATAGAAGTCTCCCTGTACGCTGAGATGGAATGGTTCTAGGTTATGGATTAGTGCCCCTCAGGTGTTTTTGTCAACCTGGCATAATCTAGAGTCATCTCCAGGAGCCTCAGTTCAGAAAATGCCTCCATCAGACCAGTGTGTGGAGAAATTGTCTTAATTAATGACTGATGTGGAAGGATCAAGTCCACTGTGGACAGTGCCACCATGAGCAGGTGGTCGTTGGTTGTGTAAGAAATCAAACTGAGCAAAAGGAGCAAGCCAGAAGGCAGCACGCTATCCATCCTGGCCTCTGCTTCAGTTTCTGACTCCTCCTTCCTGCCTGGAATTCCTGCCCTGCCTTCCCTTGATGGTGAACTATAAACTGTAAGGTGACATTAACCATTTCCTTCCCAAGTTGCTTTCAGGCATGATGTTTATCACAGCAATAGACAAGGTATAGCTATAAGTTAGTTATACATAGCTGTATCATAGAACATGTGTTTATGGAAAAGGCAGACCTGTATGAATTAGAGAAAATATTTAAAGGCATAGCAGTCTGTACCTGTAGTCCTAACACTGAGGAAGTAGATGCAAGAGGATAATGGGAGGAGAGGGAGTTTAAGATCATCCTCACCTGCAGAGTTCAAGGCCAATCTGGGATATGTGAAACCCTGCCTCAAAAAAGAAATAGAGAAAAAAAATCTCTCCAGGTATGATGGTGCACACCTTCAATCCCAGAACTCAGGAGGTAGAAGCTTAAGCTAAGCAGGGGAAACAGTATAGGGAGAGGGGAGAGAGGCTGTTAGAAGTGTGGGGGGATTGGAGGGGAAGTTGTTGGGAGAGGATGGGGGAGGGGGGTGGGGGGAGCTGTTGGTGGGGTGGGGGGGAAGCTGTTGATGGAATGGGTGGAAGCTGTTGGTGGGTTGGGGGAAAGCTGTTGGTGGGGTGGGGGGGAAGCTATGGGGGGTGGGGGGGAAGCTATGGGGGGGTGGGGGGAGCTGTTGGGGGGATGGCAGAGGGAGGGGAGAGGGGCTGGAATAGGCAATGTACATGTATGAAATTATAAAATAACAAAATGCATTAATAAATTAAAAAAGAACAAGCTGAACTATTTTGATCTTTGACCGTAAACCAAATGATCACTTCTTCAACTAAGAGCAGTAACAGGGACATGTCATAAAACTTGCTCTAAAGAGAGGCTTTCACTGTCCTTAACTCTGGTGAGAAGACCTGAGGAGGATAGGATTGCCTCCTGCTTTAAGGCACAGGTAGCCCAGTAGCCGTCCATGTTACGGTGTCAAACAAGAAAATTCTCTCTCTCTCTCTCTCTCCCTCTCTCTCTCTCTCTCTCTCTCTCTCTCTCTCTCCACCATCCCACACTCACTATATACATACATATTCATGAGTGTGCACGTGGGCGTGAGCAGAGAGAGAGAGAGAGAGAGAGAGAGAGAGAGAGAGAGAGATGCATGCACACTGTCTTGGAATGCCAGGACCCTGGCACGGAGGCGATGTTGGTATTTCTGGGCCATCCTCAGAGTGCACACACACACACACACACACACACACACACACACACACAGTGTGCATGCATACTCGTCTTGGAATGCCAGGACCCTGGCATGGAGGCGATGTTGTTGGTATTTTGGGGCCATCCTCAGCTTGTTCCAAAAAGAAAGTGATTCATTTCTGCCCTTTAGGAACCAGGAATGGTTTTTACATTGTGAAGTCTTGGCAAAGGTTTCCTCTTTACGATAGGCAGGGGGAAAGGCTGCATTAGCTACCATCTGTCAATGATAAACCCTCAAAACTAGGAATGGTACCAAGCTAAAACATGAAGTGTAAACATGAATAATCACTCATTCTGTGTATAGATAGCCCTGTTAGGTTAAGCAGAGGTGACTCTACACTGCCTTCATTCTTATTTCTTAGTGACGTTAAAATATTTCATATCTTCTCATGTATCTTAGACCTTTCCTATTAGTTACCAAAATTAAAATGCTTTGACAAATGACTATTTATGTTACATCGATACATGACTCAGCCATTAGTAAATATCAATGTTCAATGTCAGGAATTAAAACTAGTAATGTGGATTATAATAAGACTTCTAACATTATTAAACAAAATCTCTGGGAAAATTAACACATCAGTATGTTTTAGCTGTAAACTACACAATTCCAACTGAATGTGGTTTAAAAACCTAAGTAGTGAGAGGCTCTGGGGAACATATGGCCTCTGGTCGGAAAGCACCTTTACTTAGGTCTCTAAGTCTGTCACTAAAATTCACTCTTTGTGCAACTCATCTCTGCCCCTGGATGAAAACTCAAGTAGTCAACTCACAGTAGTTCTCCCAACTCTGAGGATAGATAGGGAGGGAGGGAGATGACAGGAAAACAGATATTACAAGATAAGGAGACAGAGAGACAATAGATTGATAGATGATAGATAATAGGTAGATGATAGATATGTATTAATAGAGAGATAGATTAGATTGATGATAGATAGTAGATGGATTGATAGATAATAGATAATAGATATGTATTAATAGATTAGATTGATGATAGATAGTAGATAGATTGATAGATGAAAGATAGATAATAGATAGATAAATGATAGATAGTAGATAGATAGGTAATAGTTATGTATTAATAGATTAGATTGATAATAGTAGATAATAGTAGATTTACAGATAGATGATAGATTGATAGAAGATAGAGAAATGATAGATTGATAGAAGATAGAGTGATTGATAGTAGATAGATAGGTGATAGATTGATAGATGATAGGAAGATAATGAGATAGGAAAATATGCAGATAGCTGATGGCTTGTAGAAATTTAATATTTGAAAACATAGCCAAGCTTCCTAATTCACAGTTAAATGTAATCATGACAGCTCAGCATGTTATTTTACATTAGAACATTCCCTTCTTAACTCTAGAAGCAGAGGCTAGAGAACTGCTTCAGTATATGAGTTCAAAGCGAGTCTGGACAGCATAGCCATACCTCATCTCTGGAAAGACAAACAGACAATAACAAAAAGAAGGAAACCTTTCCTGGATGCTGGAGGATGCTGAGAAGTCCTGAGCCTGTTCAGTTCTCTTCTCCATCCCTTTAAGGGGCCAAAGCAACAGAGAGAGGAAGAGCATGGTGAAGGGAACAGTAATCCTCACCTGCCTGTCACTGCTCTCTAATTGTGCTGGACTGAGTCAATGAGGGGGGCTGGGTCTTGTCCTCCAGACTCAGTGTCTTAGTTTGTTCAGAGACCTTATCAGGAGCAATGTCACATCTATACAGCTAGGAAGTGCCTTCGTTCCTTTTGCCACCAGACTGGCAAAAGCTGCTCCAGTCTCTCTCAGGTGTAGCCTGTTGACCTTCTAGATCATTCTTGACATTGTATAAGATTTAAATTGGATCCAACCTCCGGGATATCTTAGGCCTTCATACTCTACAATCTATCTAATCTTTGGTGTCTTAGTCCATTTAGGCTATAACGAAATGCCACAGACTGGGGGTGATGAGGCGTTTAAGCAACAGAAATTTATTTCTGTCAGTTCCAGAGCCTGAGAAGTCTAAGATTCAGGTGTTGGAAGATGCAACATCTTACACAGACTAGTTCCTTATAAGTGATTTGGATACCATCTTCTTGCTTCTCAGTGTGGTTGAAGGGACCAGTAGGCCCCTCAGACCTCCTTTTTTGGGAGTATTGATCACATTCATGAAGGCTCATCCCTCATAATCTAACCACATTCCAAAGGTGGCACCTCCTAGAGCCATCAGCTGGGGGGTTATCTTCTTCTGGATTCTGCACACAAACACACACACACACACACACACACACACACACAGGCACACACATACATATACACCACATACACACACAAACAGGCACACAGTACACACATACACATGCACACATATACACACATATACATGCAACACATACACACATACACACAGGCACACAGTACACACATGCACACATATGCACACATATACATGCACCGCATACACACACATGCACACACAGGCACACAGCACACACATACACACACAGACATACACACACAGGCACACAGTACACACATACACACACACACATACATGCACACAGGCACACATACTCGTACACACATATACATGTACCATATACACACAAGGTAGGGAGGGAGGTACATATTTGTAATAAATCTTAAGTGATTATTGTTTGAAATACTCAGATTTTTATTGCTAAGTTTAATTTTTTTCCCAGTGATCAAAAAACAAAACTTTACTTTCTTAACTATTTTAGTAAGAAAAGATGAAATTTTTCTTACTAAAAAATAGAAATTTGATGACTTCTTTTTGAGTCAGACTTGGTCTTGAACTTGTGTTTTATAGTCCAGGTTAACCCCACCCTTACAATTGTCCTGCATCAGCCTTCCAGATGCTAGATTACAGGCACATTACACTCAGCTTGAATAGTTCTTTATAAGGGATTCCAGCAATAATTTATAAAATGTTATCAAATATTTTAACAATACTACCCATTTTCATTATGTCATTACATGGACAACACATACCTATAAAAGTAAATATTAGCTTAACTTCCAACATGTCAAATTTTTAATTAGCAATAATTGTACCTTGGATAAATCTCATTGGCTACAATACTGTCACTGTGGAAAGCTTCATTAAGTAAAAAGACAAATAATAAAGTCAGAGGACATGTTTGCAACACACAACAAAATGCAGCTCTGTATTATATCCAAGGAACTCTCACTAAACTTAAATATGCTCATGACTGTTTAGAAGTGCAGATGAGGATTCCCCTTCCCCCCCCCCAAGACTAAGAGAGAAATAATTATATAAATATGATATGAGAGCTGGCTCAGGGGTGAGGAGCACGCTGGCTGCTCTTCCAGAAGACCCCATTCAATTCCCAGCACCCACAGAGTAGCTGACAACCCTCTATGGCTCCAGTTCGGGGGAGGTGACCCATGGGCATAATATACAGACATACATGAAGACAAAGCACTCATACTACACATAACATAAAATAATAATAGTAATAATAGTAGTAGTAGTACTTCACAGCAGAGTGAATAATACTTTTCCCATGACTATAAACAAGCTGGTTGAAAATCCAAACTTTGAAATTGTTATTATCATATGCTAATGACATGAAGTAAGATGTTTCAATAGGGTGGCTCTATTCTGGTGTTGTTTATCTTGTTACTCTGAATGTGGAGGCAAGAAGATCAGGAGTCCAAGGTCATCTTTGACTGCATAATGAGTTGGAGGCCAGCCTGGTCTACATGAGGTCTTGTCTTAAAAATAAAAAGAAATTAGTAGATAAGTAAATGCCCCTTTCTCTCTTCCATTGCCAATACCACATTTCCAGCAGATGAAGGCTGGGCCAGGAGCTCTTTCAGGCTTTCTCCTTCTGTCACCTCCCTTTCCCCAGGTCAATTCTACCAATAGGCATACCCTAGACCCCCAAACCATAAACTTAGCCCATCTTCAACTCCACTGCAAGTTATAACCTTTATTAAAAAATAAAAACAAGCTGGGCAGTGGTGCCGCAAGCTTTTAATCCCAGCACTTGGGAGGCAGAGGCAGATGGATTTCTGAGTTGGAGGCCAGACTGTCTACAGAGTGAGTTCCAGGACAGCAAGGGCTACACAGAGAAACCTTGTCTCAGGAAAAACCAAAAATAAACAAACAAACAAATAAATAAATAAATAAATAAATAAATATAAAAACAAAACCAAGCACCTCGGTCTCATCCACAGAAAGTCTGATTTAATTGTTGTGGAGCGGTCCCCAGGCACCAGGACTTTTAATAACTACAGATTATTTTAATAATATACAGCCTGAACTGGGAGCCACTGTTTGGCCATGTTTTTACATTCCCTCTCTTATCGGTAGACTTGAGGCTCCCCCAGGACTTGGGCCTGACCTTGCTACCATGCAGTTTGCATTCTGGCACCCTACAATGGCAGGCACATACGCTACTCCATAGATTAAAATGGCGTATGGTGCTCCACCTCTCAAAAGGGTTTGGGATGGGATTTACAAATTTGCTGCGTCCCTCTGGGACCGGTTCACCACTTTGACCCCCAGCAGCCAAACCCAGCGGGATGCTAACACAGTTAAAGGCCTCTCCAGGCTCTCCACTTTGATGTGAGCTGGGGCAATTTGGGGGGGGGGGGGGCTGTCTAGCAGATAGCTCCTCCTCTCACTAGCTTTGGGAGCTCAGGACCTAGTCCCAGACCTTGTTTACCAGCATCTGGGGGTCTCGGAGAACAAACAACGGGGTTTTCTCTTAGAAGGGAAACTCCTACAGTGAGACCCAGGTAGGGGATTCTGTGCGCTCTGAGCAAGCGGGGCGCAGCGCCTTGAGTAACTCAAAGCTGGTTTCTCCGGAGTTTCGCGCAGCGCTCAGGACTGGACCACAACTCGGAGCTCTCAAATCATCGAGCCAATACGAAATTTTGTTTAATTAAAAACATTTACACACAATCTATTTTGATCATGTTCTTTCTACTTCTGTTACTAAACTTTTAAAGCGCTTCTAATTGCGTGCCTACAAACGCATACACAGCAAACGCGCTAGCCTTCCCAGGCTCCAATTTCAGGATGTATTTTAAGTGAAAACTGACAAAAGGTGCGAGTACAAAAGCGAGCGTATGGGCAGGCAACACTCCAGGCGTCCAGGCGCATCTATGTCCTGTATATGGTAGCCTCAGAAAGGAAACATGATCGGAAATGAATCCTGTTTGCCTAGGGTTCTGGACACTGGGAGAAGCAGTAACCAGGCGACAAAAATGAAAAAGAAAAACAGAAAAAAAAGAAGGAGGAGGAGAAGGAGAAATGAAAAGAAACTTCTGTCAAGTATTACCAAGTACATTTTAAATATACATTAAATTTGTATTTTTTAACGTGTTACTATGTATAACATATTGTATTTTTGTTAGCTTCTCCAACTGTTGTGGACTCCAAGGCATCTAGTTACCATCTGCCATGGAGGCAGGAAAACAAAACAAAACAAAATAAAAACAAAAGCAAAACACTTCACTGAGATAGTCAGGGTCCTGTTTCTCATACCTTTTCAATCCAGATACTCTGAGCTAGGTGGGCGTTTGTGGGGGATGGTAAAAGGGGTGCTCTAAAATTGGTGTGCGTTCAAAGATGTAAGCCGTGTGGTGTGCTCTGGCCCCCATCCTGCACAGTGGACTTAAAGCACTAGAAACCTAGGCTCCAGCCCAAGGTTGTAACTGGCCCACCACCGCCTCCCCACACTGCTGGAGCAGACCCGAGTAAGAGCCGGTTGCCCAACCTGGTACTCTACTCAGTGCGAAAAGAAGCTGGCTTAACCGCTTCTGCGCCACTGCAGCGTAGTGCCGGCGGGGATCCTTACCAACTGCAGAATCCCGGGAACAGGGCAAAGGACAGCCTCTGGTTGGTTTCTCCGCTGTCAGCCTCAGGCTAAGAAACTTGGAAGAGACATCCCAAGATCCCCAACCCTACCTAGCCTAGGAGTGAGCCTTGGGGTTGGAGGTGGGGACCCCTGGCTGGGAGACGGAAGAGAAAAGGAAAGATAGAGGGAGGGTCAGAGAGTGAACTGGCCATTGCATCCCTGCAGCCCCCTTTGCAAACACCTCACAACATCTCCAGACCTTCTCTATTTCTTCCTTCCTTCCTTCCTTCCTTCCTTCCTTCCTTCCTTCCTTCCTTCCTTCTTTCCTCCCTCCCTCCCTCCCTCTCCCCCTCCTCTTTCTTTTCTCCTTCCTTCCCTTCTTTTTTGTGGGTTGGTTTGCTTGTTTCTGTTTAGGGCTTCAGAGCTTGAAGGAAAAGCAAAGCTGGCTCCCTGGTTTCCAGCTCTGCCTAGCCTTATTACCTTAGTAAGAGCCTTACTGCCCAGCTCTTACTAGCCTTGTACACCCGTCCACTGGTCACTTCACATCACCTGCCGTCAGCCTCTCTACCCTGAAACAGGGTCTCTTGTGCATGAAATGGTGAAGGTAAAAGGAGAGACTTCATAGGAGAAGGTGTGCCAAGACCTTGGCCTAGATCCAGCTGGCCAAGCAGTCCCCTCATGTTAAAGTTATTTGTAGCTTGGAGTAAATTGGAGTTATAGGCCCCTCTTTGTGTGGCACATCTGTAATCCAAGTATTTGAGGGGGCAGAGAGATCTCTGGAGTTGCAGGCTAACCTGGGCTACCTAGTGAGATCCTGACAAAATACACATACATACATACGTACGAACACATATACATAGCTATGGGTTGCAGTTCATCCCAAAGAATGGATACTGGGACTTAGGGATATGGCTTACTTGGCAGAATGCTTGCCAGGATGCAGGAGACCCTGGATTCCACCCCAGTGCTGTATAAAAATAGAGTCAGGGTCGCTACAAAATAAAGAATGGTCACCGAATGCTGTCAGTTTGTTTTCTCCCAAAGTCATACACACTCCCAGGTCCCCCAAACCTAAGGACTCACACTCCACGGCACCCCTGTCCATTTAACCCCTCCTCTGTGGCCCTCCCAGTTCAGCCCTTGCAGGCCCACATTCCCTGCTGGCCTTTCCAGCTGTGCACTGTGCACATGAGTTCCCCTCACCCTTCTAAGCAAGCATAATGGCTCATGTATGAAATGCAGTCAGTGACCACCAGGGACTTTATATCAAAGATACTGTAGGGAGGTCAGGCACCTACAGTGAGCGGCCTCATCGACTTTCTTTCTTGTGCATTCGGGGGAAGTCAGTACCCAGCTGGATGCAAGGTGCTCTGGGATAACCTGAGTGCTCTTTCCCGGAGCATCTTTCCTAATCAGTGTGAGGATGCCATCCCACCCATCTTTCCGGCCCCTACCAAGGCTTCCAGCTGTCCTGGCCTTAAGTAGATCCTCACTGCCTGTCTCCTCGTGAGGATGCTAACTCCAAGGCTCCCAGGAGCTCCCAGAGAGGCGATCCAAGAGGAGGATTTCTGCCATCCTATCCTGGGTTCATTGTGAAGCCAGCATTCACCCCAAGCTTCCCATTTCTCAATCTCTTCCAGGTCTGGCCTGTAACCAATAAGTGGAGAAGAAAACCTAATCTTAAGGCCTCATTTCCTGAAGCAAAACTCTGGGGTTTGGGTGGGGTGGGAGGAGGCCCTGGGAAAAACAGAATGCTAATGACATTGGAAGACTCGGCCAGGGTTAGGGCCCCAGATTGTTGCTCCTCTTTGAAGTGCATCTTTCCAGCCGCGCACCCTAAAGAGGTCTCAGAATTCCTGCCCTCCACCCCAGAAATGGAAAGGGGGGGGGGCTGGAACAGCTGGGGACACCCTTCTACACTTCAGAGGTAATTACTCCTGCTTCCTGTTGCCTTTGACCTCTCCCCCGCCTCCCCCGCCCCCCTCCACCAGACTGGGGGTCCCTGGGAAGAGACAGACTGGTGTTTGCTAAGCTTCACTTAGCCTCGGGTCCTAGCAAGAAAGGGAAAAAGAAAAGAAAGGTTGGGTGTCTGTCTGATGAGAAATAATAGTCTTCCCTTGGGCTTTGGTGCTGTTGTTGTCACTGTGCGCTGTGTTACTGCTGTGTTAGTGCAGGGAACGGAGAGGTTCTTTGGGTTTTTAGGTTTTTTTAGTTTGGTTTGGTTTTTGGAGACAGGGTTCCTCTGGCTGTCCTGGAACTCTCTCTGTAAACCAGACTGGCCTGATCTGCCGGCCTCTGCCTCTGCCTCAAGAGTGCTGGGATTAAAGGCTAGCGCCACCACAGGCCAAGAGAGGTGCTTGTGGTTTATTTAAGGAGCTTGCTCAGAGCCACACGAATCTGCAGTGCTGAGTGTTGCTTTTGTCTTAGGAGTCTAGAAAGAAAAAAAGATTCAAGAACAATCTCTGCATTTGTTGGGTTTTGTTTTTCTTGTTTTTTGTTTTGTTTTATTTTGTTTTGTTCCCCCTTCACCCCACCCCACCCCCGTGAACTGGTTTCTTCTACCTCCTGTCTCTCTCTCTCTCTTTTCCTTGGTTATCCGAGGGACTGGTATTTCTGCCAAGTCTTTGCCTCCAAGCCAGACTTACCTCCTTTCCACCTCTAACTCGGGGCCTGGATAAAGCTTCTCTCGGCCCATGTCATTTTGGAGCTTTGGTTCAGTGGAACGGGAGTGGGTGGGTGCCTAGTGTGCAGAGGCATCCTGAGAACCTGTGCCAGGAGAGACCTGTGAGGGGGCACCTCCAGAGCTCTGTCTACTCGACCAGTGATGCACAGTCTACTTACACAGGGAGTGTTATTTCTACCTGGAAACAAGATCATTCTCTGAACAATCAATACTATAATAATCCCAGCAACACCTGCCCCCTCCATTTTCCTATAGGAAATGTTAGCACTGAAGCACATTTTATTAAAGGGGGGGGGGACATACAGAAGCACATGTGTAGTCTTTAAGGGTAGGAAGGGTCTTTTAAAAATAGTTTTTATCGCCAGACTTTTTATTGCCGGGCAGTGGTGGCTCATGCCTTTAATCCCAGCACTTGGGAGGCAGAGGCAGGTGGATTTCTGAGTTTGAGGCCAGCCTGGTCTACAGAGTGAGTTCCAGGACAGCCAGGGCTATACAGAGAAACCCTGTCAAAAAAAAAAGAAAGAAAGAAAGAAAGAAAGAAAGAAAGAAAGAAAGAAAGGAAGAAAGAAAGAAAAAAGAAGAAGAAGAAGAAGAAGAAGATGATGATGAAGAAGAAGAAGAAGAAGAAGAAGAAGAAGAAGAAGAAGAAGAAGAAGAAGAAGAGGAAGTTTTTATATTTAAGTATGAATAGGGCGGAAGTGTCCTAACTAATAACTTGGAGGAGTTTGCTTTCTTGTTCTTCTAGAACAAAAGTCCCCACCACGATCTCACTTGGGTCCCCCTGCTAACAGAGCAGTGAGCCTGGCTGCTAGCTCTGCTCGCTATTCCAGTTCAGACGGAGTGGCCATCCTCTTTCCCTTGGCAGATGAGCACCAAGCAAGTGCCAGGTGACTCGAGGAAGAAAAGTAAGGAGAACATATGGGGCTTCACACAACTCTCATACCTTAGGGTTACAATAGTTAACCAGACGCTCAAATAATGTATTTGCTGAGAGCGTTTCGGTTTTCCACCTCACATGGCTTCTCTTATTTGTGTGAATAAGAGTTCTCCGAAAACAGGATGAAGAGGGAAGGTGTGATAATTGAGCAGCAACTCAATCTTGAAATTTACTTACAGTTAAAGAAAAGAATAGCCTGGCGGTGGTGGTGCACGCCTTCAATCCCAGCACCGGGGAGGCAGAGGCAGGCAGATCTCTGAGGTCCAGGCCAGCCTGGTCTACAGAGTGAGTTCCAGGACAGCCAGGGCTATACAGAGAAACCCTGTCTCGAAAAACAAAACCCAAAATCAACACCAGCACCAACAAACTTTCATAAGACATGTAAATGAAGATTATAGACCCCTTGTCAGAGATTCTTGACTATACTATAGGATGCTATATACTATAGTATATATTTTATATATACTATATGAGCTTTATTTACTATATATAATATATACTATATATGCTAGATACTATAACATATACTATGTACAGTATACAATATATAATATAGTAAGGGTAAGGTTAAGGTAAGGGTAATAAATAGTATATTATATACTATATATAGTAAGAGTAAGATTAAGGGTAAAGTAAGGGTAATATATAGTATATTATATACTACATATAGTCTATATATTATATATAAGATAGTATAAAGACCATATGTACTATGTATATGCTATATCATACTATGCTATATCATAGGAAAAGTTATCATTTGTACAAAGCAACCTCTAACATGAGTTAACTTTCATCCCAGGGCTCTCTCTCTTCTTCACACCTCCACAGTAACCTACAATTATACTAGCGACGACCACAGTTTCACTTGCTTATTTTTGTTTCAAAAGGACAAGTGAATTTGCCATAATCCTTTGCTGCACACAGTTGTAGGCCTGGAGATTTATTTATTTTTATTTTTTTTAAAAAAATACGATTATATCACTTTCTTCTCTCCCTTTCCTCCCTCCAAGCCCGTCCAGGTATCCCCCTCTCAAATTCATGCCCTCTGGCCTCCTTTAAATTGTGTATGTATATATGTATATATATGTGAATATGAAGATTATACATGTACATGAGTGATCTACTTCAGTATGTATACTAATGTTCTGTTTATAAGCAAAGCTATCCACTTATTTCAATGTCCCAATAGGAAAAACCTTAAATATATCCTCACAAAAGTGAAGCTGTAAGGGTGAGCTCTCTCAAGAATTACTTGTCCTTGTCAAAATGTTTATTTTGTAGGACATTTTTTTAGAAAAGAAAAAGGGGGATATGGAGAGGAAGGATGAGAAGAAAGGCAGGCAGGCAGACCAGAGTGGAGAAAACCCCTTCCCCCTTTGGGAAACAGGGCAGAAGTAGTAGATCTGGGATCAGAGAACGAGGGGCCAAACAGTGAACCTGAGATGGTGAAATAAAATGTAACATCAACAAAGAGAGGGCCATAGATAAATAGTAAAAGGAGCAACTTGCCACAAAAAACCCATTGACATTTTCCCAGAGTCCAGGCAAAGTGCTAGTGACCCGTTAATGTTGGAATGTTTTCCTAGGGTTAAAAGGAGAGCATGCAGCAAGCCTGTTCAGAATTTACAAAGTGTTTGAATAACATGGACCATGTTTTGATAACACATTTTTAGTGAGGGTGAAAATAATAGAATTTATTGGGGCATTTATATGGGCCCCCTTGGTTGTCTGGGGCTTGGGGAGTGGATGGGCTCTAAACTATATATCATTGCACTGATCTATATATAATTCTTCTTTGTAATTTATTCATGCTGTGCACGTGTGTGTGTGTGTGTGTGTGTGTGTGTGTGTGTGTGTGTGTG